>JAAGOE010000126.1:0-43287 GCA_013350335.1 Chimonanthus salicifolius | reverse complement strand
AAACGAGTGAAAAAGGGTGGGGCGTTACACTAACAATCTCCCCCTTTGTCAATTTCGTGACAAAACCTAGACTCTAACAAATACATCTCATTTAACCCCTTTAAAATGAAATACAAGCCTTTGAAAAAAATAATAAATACAACTCAAACAATGACTATATCAAGACTTGAATTTCTTGCACTAACACTTCTCTCCCCTTTTATTTTTCTCCCCCTGAAATGATGCCTAAAAAAAAATCCTGCAAAAGACATAGGCAACTAGGTGGGATTTTGAAATTTCTCCCCTTCAACATTAGTACCATTTTCTCCCCCTTGTTGTCATAAATTAACAAAGGGTACTAAAAACTATTCCATTAATATCATGTAATCATACTATCCTACTTGTTCCTACAAAAATAAATACACCAATATTATCACAATGGCACAAATTAAATTGGATTTTTCAGATCTTTTAATTTTTGAACTTATTTTAAATTTTGATCTGATTCAAACTGGAATTTGGACTTTAGATACTCACTATTCTAAATATTTAGTCACAATCCTTTGCTAATTGCAACAAGGAGTGTTCATGCTTGCATCCTAATAAAATAGCCTAATTGAAGGATGAAAAGGCGTATGAGTGTGAGGTATGTAAAACATTTTAAGAACACTTACATTGATGCATATATATATATATATGTTCATTCCACATAATCGACCACAACAAGATAGTAAAGAATGAACAACTCAGAGAAAATGTTGCATTTCAATATTTGATTGCATGATATGGCAACCCTTTCAAAGCCATATTAGTGAAAATATCATAACCATATAATTCAAATATTCATTTTTCAATGAAATACCACCATATATGGTCGTAGAAATACATATATCATGCAACACTATGTATGCATAAACATTCAATCACACACCAATTTGTGCCTTTTTGAAGATTCATACCATTTCATCCACATTGGCACAAATTTAATTTGGAATTTCGGATCATTTAAGCCTTTTGAATCAACTTGAAATTTTGATCTGGTCCTTTCTTATCAAATTTACGGATGTTGGGCATTTTGATTCCACATCTTAGAATATTTACTCATATCCGGTAATTTGAGATAAAAACCTAATTATATTATTCCAATTCATAATATTTTGAGGTCTTGTCACATTCCCATAAGATTTGCCAACGTAGGAATGATGTCTATGGTGTGGAGCATTGTTTTTCTTAGAGAAATTCACATTAGCAAAATAACTTTCCTTCTTTTTCTTTTCAAAGTGTGATTTTCCTCTAAATTTTTTTCCTTTGCACCTTTGGAATGATTTTCAATATTTTTATTTTCAAAGTGCAACGTCCTTAACTTGCATTCATGTCTGAAATGGCCAATTTTGTTACAGTAGAAGAAAGTTACATGTTTTTTTAGTCTTTTGAGTCAAGATGGGCAAAATAACATTCTCCAATTTGTGTCCAAAACCAGTCTAGTTTCTAGAATCTTCAGCACCATTTAGAATGGTGTTCTTAGAAACCTCAGATTCTACATCAAGATCATTTTTCAGTGTTGTGTATACTACAAGGGCTTTATGTGTAGGATCTTGGTCTATGTTTGCCTCATGGGAAGATTTGGAGGTAGTGAGAATTCTAGAATTCTCATCAATAGTTATAACTTTATAAATTCTTTCCAGATATTCCCACGCCTCCTTGACTGTTTCAAATGTTTTGATTACATTTAAATCATCAGCGAAAACAACACACATGATAGCATTGAGAGTTTTGAAATTACCTTCATGCATGCTTCTCTCAATGTCATCCCAAAGGTTCAAGATTTTTGGTCTTATCATTTTATGTGAATATATGGTCACTTCTTCTATAGGATGTGACCAACCTTTCATGATGGCTTCCCAAGCGATTGAGTCTAAGGTAATTAGAAATATTTTCATTTTTATTTCCAATAATTGTAATTGGAGCCATCAAAGTAAAAAGATCTAACTATATCTAAACTTTCACCCAAATGCATAGTTCTAGAAAAAATGATCAACTCCAGATGGTTAAGTCAAATACGGAGTAACCTTGCTCTGATACCAATTGAAATTCCGTTATAGAAGTATGCAAGACCTAAAGGGGGGTGAATAGGTCAGATCCAATTTTATTTTCCTCTTTAAAATAAATCAATTTAACAATATGTGCAGCGGAATAAACGTGTGTGCAAGTGATAAACAAATGAATCAAACCATTAAAGCAAGCCACACATGCACAATGATGTATAGTGGTTCAGTTTACCTGAACCTATATCCACTGTTGGACTCACCCTCTATAGGGCTATCCCAAATCCACTATGTATGGGAGTCACACACAAACATTATAACCAAGTTTTGAAATGTTCGACAACCCTGGTTTAATCTTTGACACCTATTTTTTAAGGTGGTTCAATCACACTGATCTAATCCACCGTACAATGATAAACAAAGTAAACAAACAGCACTTGCCTTGGGCCTTAACAATTCTTCAAAATGTGTGCTCTTTTTGTAGATGTCTCTGCAACTTCTTCCTTTAGAACAGGTCCCTCTTTGTTGAGTATTGGCACAGTGGAATATGGGTATTAGGACAAGGATATTACTGATTTTGGGTCCTAGAGAAACATCCTCATCTTCATCATTAATGAAGTATTGAATACATGATTATATCCTTGTTAAATGATAAAAAGATGGAGTGATAAGGGGCTAATAACTCTCTGATAACTGCTCTGTGCTTTCCAATGTTCAGACCTGTCTTTTGAAATCAGCCAGCCTTGTATTTGTAAGACAGTTTTGCAATGACTGTGTCTGGAGGCCTCCAGGTTTTCTTCGAGGCAGCTCACTGAATTTGCTAGATTTCAAACCTTGATTTTAATGATATTTAGTCAAAGGTCAGCTCACCAAAACTCAGCACATATCTTCAGATTTGTATGTGATTCCAAATCACGATGTGGCTTATTTCATTTTCCATACTTTTATTCTATAAAATGAAATCATGAAGTGACAGTTAGAGTTGTCATAATCTTTTCAAATCAAGAAGAGCATTTCCAAATATGTATGAGATTGCCACCCATGTTTTTGGATTTGTTTATGATTTATGAGATGGGAAACAGATTTTCCATAATCTAAGAAGACCTTATAGATTCTCCATATTTCCATAAGAATCCCAATCATGATAAGACTTAGGATCTTCTAAAATCAAAAGGAGCCTTTCCCTTTTCCAGATTTTTCTTACCATATCTTGTGAGATTTTTGGTCAAAGGATAGAAGGACTTGAGATTTCACGCTGAAATCCAGTTGTGATAATTTTCACTCAGATATAGACAGTTTTCGAGGCCTCGACAAAATGCTAGAGGCCTCGAGGCTGAGAGTCAAACAGTTTTTAGTTTTCCAATTTTATAACCATTGACTTCTAAGGTATTTTAGGCTTAACCTAAGGTCCACTAAGGTTCACTAACCTGTGTGCCAATCACATGTTCGGTGTGGGTTCTTCAATGCACATTAGATTTTTTTTACATTTTTGTATTCTTCCAAGGCAAGGTCCAAGGCACACGGCCACGTTCGGTCACGGAATTGACAATACATAGACTTGGCCCAACCGTGGCCCTAACAGAAACATCCAATTCCTGATTTCCTTTTATGGTTGTCTTGATTCGATTTTAAGATTGTGTGCCTTAATTATTTAATCGGACATGAAATAGTTAGGACTTAGGTTAAGATTGTTAGATCTAAGTTACTAAGGTTTGATTTTATAATTTAAAGTTTATGAAATTAACATTGGTGATAAACATGAATTGGAACTTAGATTTTTACATGAATTTCAAATATAGGTCGTTTGTTTATTTAAATTTTTTTGGCGAAGAACGGTCTTTCCAAACAACCACTTTTACGTTACAACATTTTTGTTTTTGTCATTTATTTTTCTTGCCAATTTATTTTTCATGTTTATTTTATTTCACTTGAATGTTGTATTTTAGTTTTTCTTTTTAAATCTTTAATTCTTAAAAATGTATTTATTTCGTGTATTTAAAAGTTCACTAACAACTTGATTAACTAGTTAGGATTAAATTTAATTAGATCTAGATTTTGTGAATTAGAATGTGTTATGAGATTGTTTATAAACTCTTAATTAAAACGTTATCTTACTCACTTTTAATCAATGCTCTAAAATTGTAGATCTATTTATTTAATTGAAGATTTGATTAGTTGGAAATATACTTGTAAAGATTAAAATTTATTTTCATCCTAGATTTAATTATGAATCTTGGTTTTCTAAGAAACATAAAAGTTGAGGCATGTGTATTTTGTAATTCATATATTTTGAATGTTTCCTTTGGGTTCGACCTCGTACTCAATCGCTGTACTATGAATGGTTCGTGCGTTTGCGAGATGTACACCCATTGTGGCCAACGATTGGTCAGCCAGATTGACAAAGATTCTGGATTATAAGAACTGTCATTCTAGGTGTGCCTCTAATCGAGAGTCTCGTATGCACCAACCCCTGGGTGAAAGGTTGAAATGACCCATCATGGTCAAGGACTCTTCGATAATGACTTATGAGTTCTGGAACTTAGAACTCAGGTGGACACTCGAGAAAACAAACATATCGGTAATACAGACCTATCGAGAGTACAAGGACCGACACATCGATAAAGGGCGACAGGTCAGTTTGGGTAAGATTAGTTTTTGGACTGGAAACTCTGTGAGCATGGTGTTGACCCAGACCAAGCTCTCATTTGGACCGACCTGTTAGTGCCATGACTGTCAACCCATCGGTAACACAAGCCTATCGGTCAAATATAAATTGTGCCATTGAAAGTGCATTAATGCTCAACGGTCAGGTTGTTGAACAATAATATTTTTAGTCATCGACCCCTCTGTGCGTCTGACCTGTCGGTACATGACCGTTGCTGAAATTGGTTGCCTTGTCTATAAATACCAATCTATGTGCAACCAGTTGGCATCCTTTAACAAATCCATTGGACCCTCATCATTATTAGTGAGCTTAAACAAGGGCCAACAAAAAGATCACTCTCTCTCTCTCTCATGCTTACACTTGAGGAATCTATTATAACCAATCATATGGATTGAGTTTGTGAGAGAGAGGGGAAAAGATAATCAACGAGGATAGATATTGATAAAACCATTTTCTTAGTCACCCTGGAATTGTGGCGGATGCCCTCAGCCGCATGTCACATGCGACAGTAGCCAGCTTGATCAGGACGGAATGGGAGGTATTGAATACCATTAGAGAATTTAAACTCTACCTAAATAACCATGGGACCATGTATAATCTGATCATACGATCCAACATGGTCTCCGAGATTGAACGGGAGCAACGGACAGATCTAGAGGTGGAGGAGATTTGGGCTAAGATGTCTACCGGTGAAGTTGTACCGGAGTGGGAGTTACGACCAGGGCAGGGTCTTATGTTCCGAGGCAGGACATATGTGCCTAGAATTGCAGAAGAGAGTTGCTGATTGAAGCACACCAAACCAAACTCTCTATCCACCCGGGCAACACCAAGATGTATCATGATATTAAGAGGCATTATTGGTGGCATGGACTTAAGAAAGATGTGGCAGAGTTTGTTGCTCGTTGCCTAACATGCCAGCAGGTTAAGGCAGAACATCGGAAACCACCGGGCTTACTCGTACCCTTACCGGTGCCAGAATGGAAATGGGAGCACATATCCATGGACTTTGTAACAGGGTTGCCAAGGTCATCAAAGGGCAACGATGCGATATGGGTCATAGTGGACTGGTTGACCATGTCTGCACATTTCCTTCCCATCAAGATGACAGATTCATCAGAGACTTTGGGTCGACGGTACATCCGGGAGATCATTAGGTTACATGGCATTCCCCGGTCTATTGTGTCCGACAGGGATGGCCGATTCACCGGCAGAGTATGGCAGGGCATGCAGTCGGCTATGGGGACCGACGTATTGACTAGCACAGCATTTCTTCCACAGACTGATGGACAGTCGGAGAGGACGATACAGACATTGGAGGATATGCTGAGAGCGTGCATGCTAGACTTCAAGGGCGGATGGGAGGACCATTTGCCACTGGTGGAGTTCTCTTACAATAACAGTTACCAGGCAAGCCTCCAGATGGCTCCATTTGAGGCCTTGTATGGTAGGCCGTGTAGATCGCCCGTGTGTTGGACAGAGGCCGGTGAGCCTGCGTTGATTGGACCGGATTTGGTTGCAGAGACTACAACACAGATTAAGTTGATACGGCAACATCTACTCACTGCACAGAGCCGTCAGAAGAGCTATGTCGACAAGAGGAGAAGGTCCCTCGAGTTTGAGGTGGGAGACTTAGTATTCTTAAAAGTCTCACCACGGAAGGGGCACATGAGGTTTGGGAAGAAGGGGAAACTGTCGCCTAGATTTGTGGGGTCATTTTCGATCCTAAAGAGGGTGGGGGGAGTAGCTTATCAGTTGGCGTTCCCTCCACAGCTATCATCTCTACATGATGTATTTCATGTGTCCATGCTGAGGAAGTACAACCCCGATCCTTCTCATGTATTAAATGTTCAAGACATCGATGTACAAAGCGATGTGACATATGTCGAGAAGCCGGTCAGAGTGATAAGGAGCGAACAAAGGGTGCTGCGGAACCGCGCCATTCAGTTCGTCAAGGTGGCATGGGAACAACATGGCAGTGAAGAAACCACCTGTGAACTTGAGTCAGAGATGAAAGCCGCCTATCCGGAGCTCTTCGTATGAGTTGTTTTGAAACCCTACTTCGCTCGAATTTTCGGGACGAAAATTTCAAAAGAGGATTCTATTGTAATAGCCCGAATTTTTAAATCAACATATATATGGCATTTATTTATTTTAATAATGAAAAAAAAATTGGAATTTTGATATATGGATGTTAAATGGATCAAATTTTGGGGCAAAGGCCCAAGTAAGGTCCAATGGACCATGGATTGGACGGGATCAATTTAAAGGGTCAATAATCGTCAAAGTGGGCCCGATAACCATGTGGGACCCAATGGATCAAAATGATTCAAACTTTAAGGTAAAAGGTAGAAAATAAATTAATTGGGCCATGGGCCAATGGTGACCCAATTGATGGAAAGGGTTGAATTGAAATTAAACCCACCTAAGTTAATGATGAGATGATTAAGATGGCCTAACCAAGTGGGGCCCACCTCCACCTCACCAAGTGAGGTGGCGTACGGACCAAGGAAAAGGTGGGGCCGACCATCATGGTTGACTTGGTCAACCATGGATAGGTTAAGGGGACTAAGGACAATTAAAGTGGATTAAGTTAATTAAATTATTTTAAATCATCTAAGTTAAGATTAATGGGGTTTAAGTGATATGGCCAAATGGGGTCCACCTCCACCTCATCAAGTGAGGTGGCAGATAGGGTAGGTGTTGGTGGGGGCCGTCCACCATGGTTGACTTGGTCAACCATGGGTGGATTTCTTAGAAAGAGAATTAAATGGAATTAAATTAAATAGGAATTAATTAACCTAAGTAAGGATTTAATTTAATTAATTAGGTTGGTCAAATTAGGGTCAAATGAATAGTCAAAGGGGCAAGTCAAATGGTGATTTCATCCCATTGAAACCACCCAAAGAAACACAAAAATACCATGGACTTAGGGTGGTGGTTTCATCTCAACCACCACCACTCAAGATATGAGAGCCCATACCCCTCTCCATGATGGGTAGTCAATGGACTTGATGGGAAGACCAAACCACCCACCTTAAAGACCCAAAACCATTGGCATGGTGGTGGTTTCATCCCAACCACCACCACCAAGGACATGCAAGCCATACTTACCCATGTTGGTTGGTCAAATGGAATGATGGAGGAGTGTAACCCAAGCCACCAACATGAGATGGGAATGGGTCTAGGGTCTCATCTCATCTCCAACTCTTCATTCCCTCTCCCAAAACCGTCCTCCCTCTCTCTCCCAAGTAAAACACCAAGAAAGAAGAAGAAACTTAGAAGAAAACAAGGAAAAAACTAGGCTTGGCCAACCACCACTTCAAGACCAAGGTTTGAGCATCTTTTTCCATCCTCATCCCCTCTCCCTCTCTCAAAAATCTAAACCTACCTTAGCCAAACCCTAATCATGGAGACTCCATCTTGATCAAGCACATCTTCACCGAATAACAAGAAGAAGAAGAAGAGAAAGGGCTAAGGAGATCAAAAAGAGGAAGAAAGGCCGGAGGAGTCGTCGGTGTGGTAAGAAATTCTTAGACAAGAATTTATATTTTTAATGGTTAAGATGTAACGCCCCGCCCTTTTTCACCCTTCCGAAAATCAGAGTCTGAAAATTTCTTTTGAAAGAAACATAGAGTGAAAGAGAGCGGGGGCGCCACGACGCGAGTTAAGTTCAGACTACTCAAGTCTGAACCTTAACTTGCCACCCATGTGTACATGGACTAGACCATGATAACAAATCACACATGGAACAATAACAATGACTTGCTGAATAAACTAGACTAACTGCAGAAATAGAACGAATAGATAGCAAGTAACAGTCTCAAATATTAATTAACCTAAACAACCATCCATAGTAGTAACCTAATCAAACCATAGCAAAGTAATAACTTATTACATGTCCACAAACTATAATTCAAATGACAGTAATAAAGAAGTCCATTTCAACATTCAAACGCTTAGGCTTGGCTCCCCTCCCGGTCATCGACCTTTTCTTTCCCTTTCCTTGTACCTGCATTCTCCTCTGAGGATAGAATTAGGGCATTAGATCAACGCGCCCAGTAGGTTCCCGAATCAGAGCTACCACAAGGTTAGCATATAAAACATGCATATATATCATAGTACATGATTATCAAAAACATATAAAACCATGCTATGTATGTATGCAAATGTAATGAGTCCCACTCCATCACACATACATAGCCATCACTTGACGGGACTCTCACCGTCAAGGTAAATCACAATACACTTTCATCTGGAACTCACACGATAAGGCAATCCACAGTAAACCTCGTTACCTGTGGAAAGACACTTCATCATTGAGTTGTTTCATATCACATATTAGTCCTCCTGGCGGGACTCTCATCGCCTAAGGAGGACGGTAACTCATAATTGCAACACAACATATCCTCAGTCATCATCCCATGTCCATGCATGAGATGCCAATGCTTTGTATGTCATTTGTAAACGTATAATTCGTCATTCAAAATATGATAAGTAATAGTACGTCAATATCTCATAAAACCCTTCATGAAAACAGGTGTAAATGGGGTTACAAGTAGGTAAGAAACCTACTGAAGATTCACTTCAGTATTTGATCTTTCTTTCCTTCACCCGGTCACGACTCGTACGTCGTCAACTTCCGGTACCTTGTCCATATAACAATCAGTAAATCATAACATCATTTACTTATTCATTCACATCTAATAGCCAACGACATCATGTAGGGTTTGGCCATGCTCATGGCCGAACATCATCAACTTAGGATTTGTCATTTTATGGGGTTCGGCCCTATACTTGGCCGAACCTTGTATTCCCACTTTTCCAACATCAAATGGTTCTCCATAAAATACTTCAAACCCTTTATGAAATCATGGAAATAATATCAAACACAACCCATGAACTTAGTCCATTTATTCCAAAAACAGCCCATGGGGTTCGGCCATGCACATGGCCGAACCCAATGGTTCTCTTGATTTATTTTGTCCATCATCTACCCATGATTTTGAATCAATAACTTAACCCTAACATTGATATGTTCAGCCCTATACCAGCCAGCCAAAAACAGTAACCATATCCTCATTTAATTCCCATAGACATCATATTCTTACATGGTTTTTATCACACAAAATCATCTAATATTTTCATGGGGTTCGACCATCCAAAGTGGCCGAACCCTATGTCCATGTTTTGGTCCTCTTTAGCATGTTTTAAGTGTCACTTATACATATAAAAATCAGTACAATGTTACCTTGTTTTTACCCTTCAAAACCATCCAAATAGGTTCATCAACTTGACCAAATGACCATAATACTTCATGGGATTCGGCCATCCAAGATGGCCGATCCCAAATGTCCATTTCATCAATTTTAATCCACTGTTTAGACCCATGATAACTTCAGTCCTTATGTCATTCAAGTCCATGTTTTTAACCCTGTTTAAAACATGCATTTGAATCTTAATGAAACATCAAAAACAGTCCACAAAAACTTCATGGTTTTCATGTTTCAAAAACATCAAAACCACTAATCATTTACATGGAGTTCGGCCCTCCTTGGTGGCCAAACGCAATGGTCATTTTTACCATTTTAAAGCCTATATTACTCAAGGTTAAAACCTTGGCGCATTCGGCCATAACCATGGCCCAATACACAGCCTTTTCTTACAACTTACTTGGCTTGAATACTTAAGAAATCTTACCAAATTTCCTTAGCCTATGATCCTTGCCTTCTCCCTTCTATTTCTTCCTTTCTTCCTTAACTCTTTGCTGGTTTATGCTTGATTAACTGGTGCCAAAACCTCTGCTGTTCAGCCAAGAAAAACGAACTTGGAGAGAGGGAGAGAGATGTGGATTCCTTAAGGTTTTCTTGTGTGAAAAACGGCCACAAGATGGGTGTAATCCTTTTATATAATCAGCCATAACCTCCATTTATTTCCCTCATATGCTCTTGGCAAAAACGATGGGTCATTGGGTGCCATCCAAGGCACCCCTTCACCAAACGTTGCAACCTTTCATGTTTAAACACATGCATCTCATGGGATGAGATGATGCCGCCCAAAGCTTGGTGTCCCTTGGCTTTGCCAAGGCACCCTTTCACTCCCAACGGTTGGGATTTATTTCCTAAGTGTTGTGTGAGATTCAAACACCCTTTCGATATCCATTTAACTCACTTGACTCAAGGCCCTTTTTATTCCAACTCAACTCACCCCACTTAACACACTTAATGCATCTCGTTTTAATGCCTTTGAGTCAACTCTTTTTCTTAATTAAAACCCAATGCAATTCAGTCCCAACTCAGTCTGAATTAACTCACACTTGAGCTCATTTGAAGGCCCACATGGTCAACCGTGGTTAACTTAGTCAACCCGACCCATTGGGTCCCCAATCAGCCCCTTGACCCGTTTTGATAACATGGCCCATTCATGGGCTCATTTTGCCATTTTTAATTGGTTTTCACTTGTGTTTCAAGCCTACCCATTTTTGCTATACCTGATTTCCAATTAGTTCAGCTTGACCCCATTTAATTTGAGCTTACACAATGGTCAAATCATCCATTTTGACCCATTGGGTCCAATTGAGACTTTTGACCCATTTAGCCATTTTCGACCCAATTGATGTTCATTACCCATCCAATCAAACTTGACATTTATAATGTGCTCATATGATCTTAATTTGAGCAATGGGCCCCACCATTTCCTTATTTGACCTCACAAAATAATTAATTTAACAAACTAGGGGCATTTTCATAATTATCCACTTCATTGAGAAATTGGGGTGTTACAATATAACCCTCTTTTTAAAATTTTCGTCCCGAAAATCGAGCGAAGTAGGGTTCTCAAATAAAATTATATGAATAATTCGGGGTGAGCTGTTCTCATCTCCGATTCAAGTTCCCATGTGGCCTCTTCATCACCATGTCGGTCCCATACCACTTTTACGAACTGAATCGCTCTATTTCGCAGCACCCTTTGTTCGGTCTCCACTATCCTGACTGGCTTCTCGACATACGTCACGTCGCTTTGCACTTCAATATCCTAAACATTCAAAACATGGGACGGATCCGGATTATACTTTCTTAGCATTGACATATGAAACACATCATGTAGAGCTGCTAACTGCGAAGGAAATGCTAACTGGTAAGCTACATCCCCCATCCTTCTTACGATGGAAAACGGTCCCACATATCTTGGTGACAGTTTTCCTTTCTTGCCAAACCTCATGTGTCCCTTCCGTGGCGAAACCTTTAGAAATACCATGTCCCCCACTTCAAATTCTAGAAACCGTCTCCTTTTATCAGCATAGCTCTTTTGCCGACTCTGTGCAATCAATAAATGTTGACGTATCAACTTAATTTCTGCTGTAGTCTCTGCGACTAGTTCCGGTCCAATCAATGCAGGCTCTCCAGCCTCTATCCAACATACCGGTGACCTACACGGTCTACCATATAAAGCCTCGTATGGAGCCATCTGAAGGCTTGCCTGATAGCTGTTATTATACGAGAACTCCACCAGTGGTAAGTGGTCCTCCCATCCACCCTTGAAATCTAACATGCATGCTCTTAGCATGTCTTCCAAGGTTTGTATTATCCTTTCAGACTGTCCATCAATCTGTGGATGGAAAGCGGTGCTGGTCAATAAGTCTGTCCCTGTGGCTGACTGCATGTTTTGCCATACTCTGCCGGTAAAACGGCCATCTCTGTCCGATACTATCGTTCGGGGAATGCCATGTAGCCGAATGATCTCTTTAATATACCGCCGGCCCAACGTCTCAGATGAATCCGTCATCTTGATAGGAATGAAATGTGCGGACTTGGTCAGCCGGTCGACTACGACCCATATGGCATCATTGCCCTTTGAAGACCTCGGCAACCCCGATACAAAGTCCATGGAAATGTGTTCCCATTTCCATTCTGGTACTGCTAAGGGTTTGAGTAACCCTTGTGGTTTTTGGTGTTCAGTCTTAACTTGCTGACAAGTTAAACAATGTGCCACGAATTCCACCACATCTCTTTTTAGTCCATGCCACCAATAATGCCTCTTTAGATCATGGTACATTTTGGTGCTACCCGGATGGATAGAGAGCTTGGACTGATGTGCCTCAATCAGTAGCTCTTTCCTGCAACTCTTTGGCACATATGTTCTTCCCCGGAATAGAAGACCCTGTCCTGGTCGTAATTCCCATTCCGGTACAATGGAGCCAGTAGACATCTTGGCCCATACATCCTCCACTTCCGGATCTATTCTTTGTTCTTGTTCAATCTTGGTGACTATATTGGACCGTATGATCAAATTATACATACTTCCACGGTTGTTGATATAAAGATTGAACTCTCGAATGGTGTGCAACATTTCCCATTCTATTCTGATCAAGCATGCGACCGATGCATGAGATAGACGGCTGAGGGCATCCGCCACCTTGTTCGCCTTGCCTGGATGGTATCGAAACTCAAATTCGTAATCCACCAGATACTCCATCCATCTACACTGCCTTAGATTGAGTTCCTTCTGATCAAATAAATATTTTAATTTTTATGATTAGAAAATACCTCAAAATTTTCACCGTAGAGGTAGTGTCTCCAACTTTTAGGAGCAAAGACCACTGCAGCTAGCTCCAGATCATGTGTGGGATAAAGACATTCGTGTGTATTTTTAACTGTCTTGACCCATATGCCACCACATGTTGACCTTGCATGAGTGAACACCCTAGTCCTTCTCCTAAAGCATCGCATTGTACTTCATATCCTTTGCCCCTTTCTGGCAAAATTAAAATAGGAGCTCTTGTAAGTTTCTCTTTGAGTGTTTCAAATCTCTGGTTACACTGATCTGTCCACTCATACTTGACTCCTTTTTAAGTGAGTCGAGTCAATGGAGACGCTATTTTGGAAAAATCCATGATAAATTTCCGATAATAACCCGCCAATCCTAAGAAACTGCGGATCTCGATTACATTCTTTGGCGCTTTCCATTCACTCACTGCCGCCACTTTAGTTGGATTTACGGCTATACCGTTTTCTGTTATGACATGTCCCAAGAAATTGACCTCGGATAACCAGAATTCACATTTACTGGCCTTAGCATATAGCCTATTCTGCCTCAAAGTTGTGATGACCCGGAATTTGTGAATCAGTATATCTGTGGTTATTATTTATTTTAATGATAGAAATTGAGAATTTTAATGGAATAAATGTTAAGTGAATCAAAATTTGGGCAAAGGCCCAAGTATGGTCCAATGGACCATGGGTTGGATGAAATTCATTTAATTGGTCAATAATGATTAATGTAATGGCCCGGAATTTGTAAATCAAAATATATGTGGTTATTGTTTGTTTTAATGGTGGAAATTGGAAATCTAATGGAATAGAGGGTAAATAGATCAAGATATGGACAAAGGCCCAACTAGGGCCCAATGGACTATGGATTGGATTTAAGTTTACTTAAAGGGTCAAAGATGGTCAAATGGACCAAGGATGGTCAAATTGGGCCCAATACCCATTTGGGACCCAATGGATCAAGATGATGTAAGCTTTAAGGTAAATGGGTAAGATGAAAATGTAATTGGGCCATGGGCCCAATGGTGATCCAATTGGAATGGATTTAAATCACCTAAGTTAATTTGAATTAAGCTAAGGTGATGTGGCCAAGTGGGACCCACCTCCACCTCATCAAGTGAGGTGGCGGGTGGACCAAGAATTGGTGGGGCTGGCTACCATGGTTGACTTGGTCAACCATGAGTGGATTTCATAGAGGGAATTTAAAGGAATTAAGTAAATGGGAATTAAATTAACCTAATTATCTAATTAATTAAATGTTTAAATAATCATAAAGGTGGTCAAAGGGGTCAAAGAGGGGAGACCAAAACAATCCTATCTTCAAACACCAAAAACGTTGGGACTTGGTGTTGGTTGGGTCAAAAAGCATGTCTTGTTTTTTTTTTTTTCATCTCTCCACTCCAACGAGCTCTTTCACTCTCTCCCTCTTTTCATCTCTCATGGCCGTCCCCCACACTCCAAGAAGAGAAGAAAAAAAATTTAGAAGAGAAGAAGAGAAGAAGAGAAGAAGAAAAGAAAAGATTTAAAGCAAGGGCTTGCCACTCTAAGGTCAAATTTGGGATCTTTTTCCTCATCATCTCCATTCTCTCCTCTCCCTCTCTCAAACAAACCATACTATGGTTGAACCCAAGTTTGGAGGTTGTCACCATTGATCAAGCATCTTAGCCGATCAAACAAGGAGAGGAAGGAGAAAGGAGGCTAAGGAAGCCGACGGGAGTGGCGGATGTCGGAGGAGACGACGGATTGTGAGTATTTCTTAAACAAGAAATTTTGGATTTTTAGGGTTTAAGATTTGTGATTCATTTTGTAAATTTAATGGTGGCCAAATGATTTTTTGCCATGGATTTTAAATCCATCAATTTGAAAGATGGAAAGTGGACAAAGCCCTAATGGGTAAATTAGGGTTAAGTTAAGGAAAAATAAATGGATTGAGTGCATTGTGTAATTAGGTATTAATCATGCATGGAAGTGGGGGTTTTAAATGGATTAATGGAAAAATGGTTGATGAATTAAGTAGGGTTTTAAGGTTTAAAGCTATGGAGAATATTTATAATTTTTAGGGTTGTAAATAATTGAATGTGGTGAATTTTGTAAAGAGGTTTTAAATGAGAGAATCATAGGAGATGGAAGATAATTTTAATGACCTCAAAAAGAATGGTTTAGGGTTTTAAGTGCTTAATGATGAAATGTAGGTAATGTATGATTTTTTTTAGGGTTTTAAGAATGGAGGTTATGGAAGGTATTTTGGACATTTTTAATGGAATGTTAGGGTTTATGAAGAATGGAAACCATGGAGGATGGTTTAGGGTTTTAAATTTATTGATTAAATGTGATTAAGTTTAAAGGGGTTTTTATAAGAAAAATCATGGGAAAGAGGGTTTATGATTTTTTAAGGAGTTAATGGTTAAATGTAGTGATTTGTAAATGGATTTCATGGCCTCAAGAGGCATAGATAAATCATGGACCATGAACCATGGGTTCGGCCATTGTGTATGGCCGAACCCTATGGTGATCAAATGGTGGATTAATGGTTATGAATTATGGGGAAAATGATGGTTTTATGATGGTTTGATGATGGTTGTAAATGGATTTAAATGTGATTAAGGATGGTGATTTAAATGTACAAGTTAAGCCCCTTCATGGAAGGGCTTATGATGGGTTCAAATGTATAAGTAGGCCAAAGAAGAAAAAATGGGATAAAGACATCATGGGTTCGGCCATGGTGTATGGCCGAACCCATGACCCATTTGTGGGTAAACTTATCGATTAAGTTTGGTGTTATGTATGTGAGAAATGAATGAGGGTTAGAGTATTTAAAGGGCTGATTTTTAATAACTCAATTGTAGATCATTATGGCCTAAGGTTAATGTGTTGGTATATGATTAAATTAATGGAATTAATGGACTTTAGGTTAAATTAAGTGGCTAATTTTAATGATTTTTAAGATATAGGTGATGGGTCATTAATGGATCCAAATCTATGAATCAAGTATGGACTTTATCATGCATGGATGAATGAGTGATTAGCCATGGAGGAAAGGGTAGTGGCAAAATCATAAATAATGGCTAAAATGAAGAACTCCATAGGAGATGATCATGGGTTTAGGGATTCAAAGTAATAGCATTATGTATGGCTAAATGAAGCCTAGGATGGCTAGTTGGTTTTAAACTCACAAATTAAAGGGGCTAATGGATTAAATGGGACCCGAAAAACCTAAATGGTGACCGATTATTCATGTGGACTTGGAAATAATTAATGGGCTTAGAAATAGTTAAAATATGGACTGATTATGTGTATGTAATAAGGTATTGGACATCGCAAGCGGTGCGTGATCGGTGACTGGGTCTGTCGGACGGAAACGGAAGAAAGAACGCTAGTCGGTATTCGGTAGGATTCTAACATTTTTGTAAGCCATGGATTGAGTGATGGTTTCTTTGAATTATTTTGGAAATTATATGGATTGTTTTAAGACTGGTTTTGAATTATGTATTATGTAGGGGTTTTTACTTGATTTATTCTGGTAAGCATATGATTGGTTTAAAATGGGTTTTAAAGCTATGATGTGTTTATTGAGGCTTTACATGATCTACTTTTGATAATCAAGTTATATGTTTGATTGATGGGATTTTTAAATGTCATGGTTGTTATTATATTCATTACATAGCATATGGCATCTACATCTCATGCATGGCATGGGAGGGATATGACAGGGGAAGGATGAAATGAAACTGGAGTCCATGCTCTATCGGGGCGACCGATAAACAACCATGGGGATATTCTGATGTGTTTGATTCATCAGGGAGGTTACTATGGGCTCTATCATATGTTGATAAGGTTATTCAAATAAGAATGTTACTATGTGTTATTATACCTTGATGATGGTTCTTCCATCAAGGGGGATGCCTACTGTGGATCACATCTTGATGAGGTTTTTCCATCAAGAGGGTCATGGCACGATGATGGTATGGATTATATTTTGAACATTATGTATGGATGAAAAAGGGGCATTGTACAATGATGATGAGATTGATGGGTGGGATTCATGACATAAAACACCCATTGCATTACATTGTACCAAATGGCATGATTTTGATATAATATTTTCTATATGCTTTGTTATCACTAATCCATGTGCTAGCCCTACTCGGAGTCCTACTGGGCGCGTTATCTAACTCCCTACTTCTACCCTAGCTGGTGACGCAGGAAATGCCGGAGTAGAAGGACGAAACGGGAGCCAAGCTTAGGAGCTTGGGAAGGCGGACTAATTATTTTGTTTAAGTTTATTTTGGGAAGTGTGTATTTGTATAGTTTGGCTTGTCGGACTGTATAATTATTTGCTATATTCTAGTTTTGTTTTGAATACGATGATGTTGAGATGTTTTATTAGTTAGATGAATGTAATCTTCCCTCTTATCTAAAAATTGGTAGGTTAGCCTCTATTATCATTCCGCGTTTTATGTAATGTTCCGCAAGCTTACTTACACGTGTGAACTGTTCCTCGTGGACTTTGTTCCATGCACACGTAGGGTTGGCCAGTTAAGGGTCGGGCTCTAGAAGCTCGGACTTAACTCGCGTCGTGACGTTGGCGCCTTTTGTCACTTAAAAAGAAAAAAAAAAATAGACTCTGATTTTCAGTGAAAAGGGATAGGCTTTACTAAAGTATTCAGAACTATACGTAAGTGTTCTACATGTTCCTCCTGACTCTTAGAATAGATCAGGATATCATCAATGAATACGATTACAAATTGATCCAAATAGGGACGAAAGATTCTGTTCATTAAATCCATGAACACAGTCGGCGCATTTGTGAGTCCAAATGGCATGACCACGAACTCAAACCGTCCATACCGCGTCCGAAAGGCTGTCTTTTCTATATCTTCCTCCCTAACTCAGATTTGATGATAGCCAAACATCAAATCAATGTTCGAAAAATGGCTAGAACCCCTCAATTGATCGAATAAATCATCGATCCTGGGTAGAGGGTACTTGTTCCAGACTGTTAGCTGATTCAGCTTCCTATAGTCCACGCACATCCGAAGTGAACCGTCCTTCTTCTTTACGACCAGCACTGGTGCTCCCCATGATGATGTACTGTTCTGGATGCAACCCAGCCTAAGCAGTTCATCAATCTGCTTCTTTAGCTCCGACATCTCTGCTGGTGCCATCCGATAGTGTGGTAACAACACTGGTGCTATGCCAAGGTACAACTTGATTTCGAAGTTAATCTCCCTCATAGGTGGTAAACCAGGGAGTTCCTTTGGAAATAGATTCGTAAATTCTTGTACAATTGCCGGAAGTTCAGTAACTGGAGCTTTATTTATGGTATATTATTCAATACCACGTGATTTAACCCTTCCTGTAAACCACTCTATTTGTCTGCACGAACTATGTATTGCTTGCCCTCGGGTGACCAAAATGTCACTCTTTGGCGATAACAGTCGATGTTGGCATGCCAATCCATGCCGAATATTATATCATATTCAGACATGTCCAGCACTAGATAATTGAACTCAAATCTGAGTCTAGCTAATTCAGTGTTAACCGCCGTACATATAAGTCCCAATGCCGAATCTCCGACAGGGGATACAATAGTAAGTGCTGTGGCTAATCTTTGAACTAATGTACCGGTAGCAGTAATAAATGATGCAGCTATGAAGGAGTGTGATGCTCCAGAATCAAATAGTGCATATGCATAAGAACTACTCACTACCGCCATACCTTGTATCACCTCATGGTCCTCTTCTTCTGGAGAAGTTAGAGTAAATAACCTTCCAGCTCCAGCAGGGTTAGACCCTCGACCTCCCCGACTTTGCATTCTGCCTCCTCTAGAGTTTACCGGTCTAGCTGGCGGAGGAAATGATCCTCTGGAGTATGACAGCCTGTTGAGTTTTGGGCAGTCCTTTTTGTAGTGACCTAGTTGATCACAGTGAAAGCAGGTGTTCACTCCTCGAGAAGCTTGAGTGACTGCTACAGATTGAGTGGGCTGGTTGGGGCGAAAGCCCCCACTAGATCCAACAGACGGCGAGGGTCTGCTGAAGTTCGATCTGAACTTCTTGTTGGGTTGATACACACCCCTCCCACTCGGAGCTCGACGGTTGTCCACTCTTGCAAATTCTGCCAATTCCTGTTCCACAATGGTAGCCCTGCTGACCACTTCCGCCAGCGTGGCTGCTTTGAACACGGTTACCCTGGCCTTAATGTTTGGCCGTAACCCACGCTCGAACTTGCGAGCCCTCCGATATTTCGTGTCCACAACATAAAATGCACAAATTGACAGGCTGAGAAATTCTTGGTGATACTCAACCACCGTCATCGAGCCTTGCACTAATGTCATAAAAGCCTGAATCTGACGTTCCCTTTCTTCCTTCGGGAAATAGCGCTCTAAGAATGTCGCTGAGAATTGCTCCCAGGTCATAGCAATTCTTTCTTCCTCTGGCACAAGTGCCCGCTGTTTCTTCACTACTTTCCACCATTTAGCAGCGTCGTCTATAAGTTGTGACGTGGCCAATAGGATTTTTTGAGCATGACTTTTGATATTCAAAATAGTGAGTATGTGGGAGATCTTCTCCAACCAGTTCTCCGCCCCGACAGGTCCTTCTCTGCCCTTGAAGTAAGGTGGGCGCTGTTGTTGAAAATCTCTAACCATGTTACGGTCATTATTTTCACTCGTGCTTCCACCTCCATTCATATGTTGTTGGAGGACAGAAGTGACTACTGCCTGTACCAAGCTCTGTAGTTCATGCGGTACATGTGGTATAGTCACGTTGTTGTTGTTGTTTCCTTCCTTTTCCCGTCGATATGAAGAGTCATTATCTTCCTCTTCATACCATTGATACATAGGGTCATTATTCTCCTCCTCTCGTCGAGAATGATGTGATTCTTCCTCATCGCATGATCTTTCGTGGACTGATCTCTCCTCATCATGAACGGACTACTCCCGATCATGTACCGAATGCACCTTCTTATGTACAATCTTCTCTCATTGGGGTACCACCTTCCCTTGTTGTGTGATTATGAACACCTCATCCTTCTTTCTACTGTTTTGTCAGGTCTTCCTTTTGAAGTCTCTTCGACTAATCCGATTTGCAAAACTTTTTTCCTTTCCCTTCGGATTCTTTATAACCTTTTTCTGTGCTGCCATTTCTTTCAAATTCATGGAAACATCATAGACTTAGTTTCCATCAATAATATACATTAAGTACCATCAATCCTCATAAAATCATAAAATCGTATACTTTATATAAATTCATACTTCATCCTTGTACAAATGTGGGTAGGGTGCAACAAAACCCTATATAAAAATATACACCCTTACAGTATAACCCTCTTTTTAATACCCCTTCATATTTCTTCCTAGCCTAGTCTTCCGTAGAAGATTCCGCATCATCAGCGAACTTGAAACGGTTATCAGGACACGTCATCGCTGTGTGCCCCAATACTTCACAAGTCGTGCAGGGTATTAATCCAGGTCCTCCAATATATGGACAATTAGTCCTCGCCTCCCCATGCCCATGTAATCCACAAAACGAGCAGACAATGCCTAGCAGGTGAGGACAATACATACAGTTGTGCCCGTCCTGGTTGAACAACTCACACGTATCATAGGGATCTATCTCCCCAAGCGATTCCGATATAATAGGAACATCTGCAATAGGATCCTCCAAAAAAGGTGCTAGATCCTCTTCTTCTTCCTCAGGAGGTCCCATTAACCAAGGAATATCTTCCATAAGATACTCCGGTAATGGTGCTAGGTTCACCTCCTCCAATGGTGCTAAATTCCATTCCTCCTCCTCAGGAGGCCCCTCTTGAATGTCCACATTGACTTCCATGCTGATACTGTTGGAAGTTGATACCAAATCTACTGGACAACTAGGTGTCCCTTTATCCCATAACTCTGTGTATTCCTCGTTGCTTGACATATCTGTGCCACAACATTTAAAACACATAAATCACAACAATTCTAAATAAACCACTCTTGGTTTTTAGGGGAATTTGATCATGCATAATATCATGTACTTTGTTTGGGGAAGATTACCAAATCATCACTCTTTGTGTTCTTTTGTTTCTGGGGAAGTCTCTACATTCCTGTTGTTTGTCTCTCAATGGGGGATATCAGGGGAGTACATCCTACCTTCCTATGTTTGATATGTCCAGTTATGATGAATGTACTTTACTTTGCTATCTTTCATTGTCGTTCTCAGATTGATTTTCAGTCTGAGTCACTCGAAGTAAATTAATCCGGCCCCCAGTCAGCAGACTCCGAAAAGTTGGTCAGTTGGGATTCTTATTCGTCAGTGAGACATGAAACTGTCTTAATCTTACTTCGATGATTCAACTTCCCGTTTCGCTCTGATACCAACTGTTATGCCCCGCCCTTTTTCACCCTTCCGAAAATCAGAGTCTGAAAATTTCTTTTGAAAGAAACATAGAGTGAAAGAGAGCGGGGACGCCACAACGCGAGTTAAGTTCAGACTACTCAAGTCTGAACTTTAACCGGCCACCCATGTGTACATGGACTAGACCATGATAATAAATCACACATGGAACAATAACAATGACTTGCGGAATAAACTAGACTAACTGCGGAAATAGAACGAATAGATAGCAAGTAACAGTCTCAAATATTAATTAACCTAAACAACCATCCATAGTAGTAACCTAATCAAACCATAGCAAAGTAATAACTTATTACATGTCCACAAACTATAATTCAAATGACAGTAATAAAGAAGTCCATTTCAACATTCAAGCGCTTAGGCTTGGCTCCCCTCCCAGTCATCGACCTTTTCTTTCCCTTTCCTTGTACCTGCATTCTCCTCTGAGGATAAAATTAGGGCGTTAGATCAACGCGCCCAGTAGGTTCCCGAATCAGGGCTACCACAAGGTTAGCATATAAAACATGCATATATATCATAGTACATGATTATCAAAAACATATAAAACCATGCTATATATGTATGCAAATGTAATGAGTCCCACCCCATCACACATACATAGCCATCACGTGACGCGACTCTCACCGTCAAGGTAAATCACAATACACTTTCATCTGGAACTCACACAATAAGGCAATCTACAGTAAACCTCGTTACCTGTGGAAAGACACTTCATCATTGAGTTGTTTCATATCACATATTAGTCCTCCTGGCGGGACTCTCATCGCCTAAGGAGACCAATGTGGATCTTATCATCATGTTACTCCTCCTGGTGGGACTCTCATCGCCTAAGGAGGACGGTAACTCATAATTGCAACACAGCATATCCTCAGTCATCATCCCATGTCCATGCATGAGATGCCAATGCTTTGTATGTCATTTGTAAACGCATAATTCGTCATTCAAAATATGATAAGTAATAGTACGTCAATATCTCATAAAACCCTTCATGAAAACAGGTGTAAATGTGGTTACAAGTAGGTAGGAAGCCTACTGATGATTCACTTCAATATTTGATCTTTCTTTTGCACCACCCGGTCACGACTCGCACGTCGTCAACTTCCAGTAGCTTGTCCATATAACAATCAGTAAATCATAACATCATTTACTTATTCATTCACATCTAATACCCAACCACATCATGTGGGGTTCGGCCATGCTCATGGCCGAACATCATCAACTTAGGATTTGTCATTTTATGGGGTTCGGCCCTATACTTGGCCGAACCTTGTATTCCCACTTTTCCAACATCAAATGGTTCTCCATTAAAATACTTCAAACCCTTTATGAAATCATGGAAATAATATCAAACACAACCCATGAACTTGGTCCATTTATTCCAAAAACAGCCCATGGGGTTCGGCCATGTGCATGGCCGAACCCAATGGTTCTTTTGATTTATTTTGTCTATCATCTACCCATGATTTTGAATCAATAACTTAACCCTAACATTGATATGGTTCAGCCCTATACCAGCCAGCCAAAAACAGTAACCATATCCTTATTTAATTCCCATAAACATCATACTCTTACATGGTTTTTATCACACAAAATCATCTAATAGTTTCATGGGGTTCGGCCATCCAAAGTGGCCGAACCCTATGTCCATGTTTTGGTCCTCTTTAGCATGTTTTAAGTGTCACTTACACATAAAAATCAGTACAATGTTACCATGTTTTTACCCTTCAAAACCATCCAAATAGGTTCATCAACTTGACCAAATGACCATAATACTTCATGGGATTCGGCCATCCAAGATGGCCGATCCCAATGGTCCATTTCATCAATTTTAATCCACTGTTTAGACCCATGATAACTTCAGTCCTTATGTCATTCAAGTCCATGTCTTTAACCCTCTTTAAAACATGCATTTGAATCTTAATGAAACATCAAAAACAGTAAACAAAAACTTCATGGTTTCCATGTTTCAAAAACATCAAAACCACTAATCATTTATATGGGGTTCGGCCCTCCTTGGTGGCCGAACCCAATGGTCATTTTTACCATTTTAAAACCTCTATTACTCAAGGTTAAAACCTTGGTGCATTCGGCCATAACCATGGCCCAATACACACCCTTTTCTTGCAACTTACTTGGCTTGAACACTTAAGAAATCTTACCAAATTTCCTTAACCTATGATCCTTGCCTTCTCCCTTCTATTTCTTCCTTTCTTCCTTAACTCTTTGCTGGTTTATGCTTGATTAACTGGTGCCAAAACCTCTGCTGTTCAGCAAAGAAAAATGAACTTGGAGAGAGGGAGAGAGATGAGGATTCCTTAAGGTTTTCTTGTGTCAAAAACGGCCACAAGATGGGTGTAATCGTTTTATATAATCAGCCATAACCTCCATTTATTTCCCTCATATCCTCTTGGCAAAAACGATGGGTCATTGGGTGCCATCCAAGGCACCCCTTCACCAAACGTTGCAACCTTTCATGTTTAAACACATGCATCTCATGGGATGAGATGATACCACCCAAAGCTTGGTGTCCCTTGGCTTTGCCAAGGCACCCTTTCACTCCCAACTGTTGGGACTTATATCCTAAGTGTTGTGTGAGATTCAAACACCCTTTCAATATCCATTTAACTCACTTGACTCAAGGCTCTTTTTATTCCAACTCAACTCACCCCACTTAACACACTTAATGCATCTCATTCTAATGCCTTTGAGTCAACTCTTTTCCTTAATTAAAACCCAATGCAATTCAGTCCCAACTCAGTCTGAATTAACTCACACTTGAGCTCATTTGAAGGCCCACATGGTCAACCATGGTCAACTTAGTCAACCCGACCCATTGGGTCCCCAATCAGCCCCTTGACCCGTTTTGACAACATGGCCCATTCATGGGCTGATTTTGCCATTTTTAATTGGTTTTCACTTGTGTTTCAAGCCTACCCATTTTTGCTATACCTGATTTCCAATCAGTTTAGCTTGACCCCATTTAATTTGAGCTTACACAATGGTCAAATCATCCATTTTGACCCATTGGGTCCAATTGAGCCCTTTGACCCATTTAGCCATTTTCGACCCAATTGATGTTCATTACCCATCCAATCAAACTTGACATTGATAATGTGCTCATATGATCTTAATTTGAACAATGGGCCCCCACCATTTCTTTATTTGACGTCACAAAATAATTAATTTAACAAACTAGGGGCATTTTCGTAATTATCCACTTCATTGAGAAATTGGGGTGTTACATAAGATATATTTATGTAATCCATTTCTTAGAATGAATGGTGGCCACAAATGTTATGGGCCTTAGATCTAAGATCCATTCAATGGTAAGATGAGAAATGGATGAAAAAGGAGAGAGATAGATTAAGAAAAATAATAAGTAAAAGGATTAAGGAGGTTATGAAATTAAATGGATTTAAGCATGGAAGTAATGGGTTTTTGAATGGATTGACGGACCATAGGGTTTGGCCATGTAGTGTGGCCGAACCCCATGGTAAATGGGTGATGATTTTAATTAAGGTTTTAAAGTTTAAAACCATGGAGAATGATTATGATTTTTAGGGTTTAAATGATTAAATGTTGGAAAAATTTAAAGGGGTTTAAATGAGGAAAAATCATGGAGTATATGAATGATTTTGTGGCCTCAAGAGGCATGGGAAAATAGAGGATCATGAACCATGGGTTCGGCCATGGTGTATGGCCGAACCCTATGGTGATGGAATCATGAGTTTAAATGGTTATGAAAGTATGAAAATTAATAGAGAATGTTAATGGTAATTAAGAGGATTTTTTTTAGGTGTTTTAAACAAGGTTTTAAATGAGTGGAAATGAGGCTTTTAAAATAAAATTATGGACCATGGGTTCGGCTATACCATGGCCGAACCCCATGGAGAGGAATTTAGTGTTCTTGGAACCATGGAAAATAAAATGGAACAATGGTTAAATTAAATAGACCAAAGTATATCTTATGATGATTATGAAAGGATGATTTAAATGTATGATTTAAATTTAATTATGGTAGGACCAAATGAGGTAGAATGGACCCAAGAAAAATGTAAAATAGGCATCATGGGTTCAGCCATGGTGTATGGCCGAACCCATGACCCATTTGTAGGACATGTTATGGGCTAAATATTGAATTATGTATGGGATTAGATGATTGCAAATTTAATTAAGTTAAGTGGCTGATTTTAGGGATATTATGCCATGGTCATTAAATCATTAATGGGGACTAAGTATGTGGATGAATTATGGACAAAAACGTACATGGATGGAAGGAGTATTAAACCATGGAAGTCTAGTGGCAAAACCGTAATTATTGGCCACATTGAGGAACCACCATGGCCGAACCCCATGTAGGTTGGACATGAACTTGGGTACATTAAGATGACATTATGAATGTTTAAATGAAGCTTAGGGTTGCTGCCCTTAGGGTCACAAAATTAGAATGTTTAAATGGGCAAAATTTGGAATTATGTATGTGTTAAAACAATGGAAAAATAAGGCTAAGTTGAGGGCTGATTTATGATAATCTTGTAACATGGCTGGGGAGCATTAATGGATCTAGGTTTATGATCAGTTAGGGACTTAATCATGGATAAGATATGGACTAACTTGGAAAATGTATAATAAGGTATTGGTACATCGCAAACGGTACGCGATCGGCGATCAGAATTATCGGACGAAAACGGAAAGGGACGTTATCGGTATTCGGTAGGATTCCTACCTCTTTGTAAGCCGTGGATTATGTGTATGTGATGGTTTCCTCATTTTATTTCGATAATTATATGATTTATTTTAAGATGGATTTTAAATGCTATGGATTATACCTTAATGCTATGGATGGTATTTTAAATGCTATGGATTATATTTTAATACTATAGATGATATTTTTAAGGCTATGGATTATACTTCAATGCTATGGATTTTATATTAAGGATATGAATTAAACATATACTACATAGCATAATGCACTTACATCTCATGCATGGCATGGGCGGGAAAATAATGAAACCGGAGTCCATGCTCCGTCGGGGCCACCGAGAAGCAAACATGGGGATAGCCTGAGGTGCTATAACCGAAGTCCATGCTCCGTCGGGGCGACTGAGAATCAAACATGGGGATAGCTTGATATGCTATAACCGGAGTCCATGCTCCATCGGGGCGACCGAGAAGCAAATATGGGGACACCTTGACGAGGCTCTGCCGTCAAGGGGGATATGATATTTTATGATGATATGGATGATGGATGGGACACATGACATAGGCACCCATGGCATGGCGTTCATCATATGGTTTTATTATATTGTTATCGGTATGCTTGTTATCACTAATCCATGTGCTAGCCCTACTCGGAGTCCTACTGGGCGCATTATCTAACGCCCTACTTCTACCCTAGCTGATGATGCAGGAGACGGCGGGAACAGTGGACGCGACGGGAGCCAAGCATAGGAGCTTGGGAAAACGGCTACTTAGTTTTACTTAAGTTTTATTTTGGAAATGTAATTTAAGTAGCCTAGCTTGTCGGATTGCAATAATTACTGTTTCTTGCTATGGTTTGGACTGTACTATGGACGTTATCATTTTGAGATATAATTATGAACATAGGGGTATTTTAGTAATTTAAGCGCCGTACTTCCTTGCTATCTAAAACTGGTAGGATAGTCTCTATTATAATGTTTCGTATATAATTATATTTCGCGAGCTTATTTCCTACGCATAAACCGTTCTCATGGACTTCGTTCCGCGCACGCGCAGGGTTGGCCAGTTGAGGGCTGGGCTTTAGAAGCTCGGACTTAACTCACATCGTGACGTCCGTGCCCATTGTCACCTCTTAATTCAAAAAAAAAAAAAAAATAGACTCTGATTTCGGTGAAAATGGGGCGGGCGTTACACATACACACATAGGTTTGGCCAGTTAAGGGTCGGACTTTGGAAGTTCGGACTTAGCTCGCATCGTGACGTCCCGCGCTCTATCACTCTACTCTGTTACAAAATATATATATATATACATATATATATATATATATATATATATATATATATATATATATATATATATATATATATATATATATACACACTGAATTTAAGGGAAGAAACGAGTGAAAAAGAGTGGGGCGTCACATAAAATTACATAACCATGGAATTCTTGGAATAAGAAATTACAATGAGAAGTTAAAACACCAACCTAAACCCATTGTGGAATTTGAATTCCACTATGTCTTCACTTTTCTTTGTCTTCCTTTCCGTCCTCCCTACGTTTAAAAATTCAGCAGCCCAAGTTCAATGTTCTCAATGGGAGAGAGATAATATTTATAGATGAAAGGAGGTGAAGTAAATGGCTTGGATTTAAAGATTGAAATAAAGCAAGGGAAACTTGGAGGGCTGATATGGTTTGTGTTAAACATGAATTGCTTAAAGGAGGTGGAAAAAACAGTAAAATTCGTGCAAGGAAAGTAGATACAAAATCCTATGTTTCACAATGTACCACCTTACAGCTCAGTTTTGACCTATTTAACGTCCGAATCAAAAAATTCCGTAAACTACAAATTTATAGCACTTAAAGTCTTCTTTCTAACCCAAAAAGAATCAATACAATAGGATACAGTAGTAGAACGTTATAGTCAAAATACTGAAGTTGTGTCAAAATATTCCTTCAAAGTTCTTCCAAATCAAATCAAACTATCACAATTAACAAATATTAAGTGAAAAACCATAGATCTAAAAAGCTTATCTTAATTTTATTAACAAAACAAAGAATTAAAATTACATAACCATGAAATTCTTGGAATAAGAAATTACAATAAGAAGTTAAAACACGAACTTGAAACCTATTGTGGAATTTGAATTCCACACTGTCTTCCCTTCTCTTTGTCTTAATTTCTTCCCTCCCTATGCTCCAAAAACCAGTAGCCCAAATTCAATTTTCTCAATGGGATTGGGATAGTATTTATAAATGAAAGGAGGTGGAATGAATGACTTGGATTTAAAGATTTAAATAAACCAAGTGACACTTGGAGAGCTGATATGGCTTGTGCTAAACATGGAATGGCTTAAAGGAGGTGAGAAGGTGGAAAAACAGTAAAATCCGGGCAAGGAAATTAGGTGCAAAATACTGTTTTTTACACATGTAACACATTGCAGATCAGTTTTAACCTAATTAACATTTGAAACATAAAAAATTCGTAAAAGTTATAGCCCTTGAAGTCTTCTTTCTAAGGAAAAAAAAATCAATGCAATCGGATATCGGAGTGGAACATTATGGTCATAATACAGAAGCTGTCTCAAAATATTCCTTCTAAGTTCTTCCAAATCTAATCAAACTATCAGAATCAACAAATATTAAGTGGAAAATCATATATCTAGAAAACTTGTCTTAATTTTATTAACAAAACAAATAATTAAAATTATATGACCATGGAATTCTCAAAATAAGAAATTATAGTGAGAAGTTAAAACACAAACCGAAAACCCATTGTGGAATTTGAATTCCACACTATCTTTCCTTCTCTTTGTCTTCTTTTCCTTTCTCCCTATGATCCAAAAATCAGTAGCCCAAGTTCAATTTTCTCAATGGGAGAGGGATAGTATCTATAGATGAAAGGAGGTGGAGTGAATGGCTTAGATTTAAAGATTTAAATAAAACAAATGACACTTGGAGGGCTAATATGATTTGTGCTAAAATTGGAATGGCTTAAAGGAGGTAAGGTAGTGGAAAAAACAGTAAAATTCGTGCCAAGAAAGTGGAGCAAAATCCCCTTTTTTACACACATAACACTTTACAGCTCAGTTTTGACCTAGTTAACTTCCGAATCAGAAAATTTCGTAAACTACAAAATTGTAGACCTTGAAGTCTTATTTCTAACTAAAAAATAATCAATGTAATTGAATATTAGAGTGGAAAGTTATAGTCAAAATACTAAAACTGTGTCAAAATATTCCTTATAAGTTCTTCAAAATCAAATCAAACTATCACAATCAACAAACATTAAGTGGAAAACCATAGATCTAAAAAGCATTTCTTAATTTTATTAACAAAACAAATAATTAAAATTACATAACCATAGAATTGTTAGAATAAGAATTACAATGAGAAGTTAAAACACCAACCTGAAACCCATTGTGGAATTTGAATTCGACACTGTCTTCCCCTTTCTTTATCTAACTTTCCTTCCTCCGTATGCTCCAAAATCCAGAACCCCAATTTCAATTTTCTGAAAAGGAGAAGGATAGTATTTATAGAAGAAAGGAGGTATTGTGAATAGCTTTGATTTAAAGATTTAAATAAAGCAAGGGATACTATGAGGGCGGATATGGTTTGTGCTAAACATGGAATGACTTAAAGGAGGTAAGGAGGTGAAAAAAAAAAAGTAAAATTCGTGCAAGGAAAGTGGGTACAAAATCTCATTTTTGACACATGAAACACCTTGCAACTCAGTTTCGACCTATTTAACTTCCGAATAAAAAACATTTGTAAACTACAAAGTTGTAGCTACTGAAGTCTTCTTTCTGAACAAAAAAAAAAAAAAAAGAATCAATCCAATCGGATATCGCAGTGGAATGTTATTATCATAATACTGAGGCTATCTCAAAATATTCCTTCTAAGTTCTTCCAAATCAAATCAAATTATCATAATCAACAAATACTAAATGGAAAACCATATATCTAAAATGCTTATTTTAATTTTATTAACAAAAAAAAATGTTAAAATTACATAACCATGGAATTCTTGGAATAAGAAATTACAATGAGAAGTTCAAACACCAACCTAAAACCCATTGTGGAATTTGAATTCCACATTGTTTTCCCTTTTCTTTGTCTTCCTTTCCTTCCTCCTCATGCTCCAAAAACCAGCAGCTCAAGTTCAATTTTCTCAATGGGAAAGGGATAGTATTTATAGATGAAAGGAGGTAGAGTGAATATCTTGGATTTGACGATTTAAATAAAACAAGCTACATTTGGAGGGCTGATATAGTTTGTGCTAAACATGGAATGGTGAGGTGGAAAAAATAGTAAAATTCGTGCAAGGAAAGTGGGTGTAAAATCCCATTTTTTACACATGTAACACCTTGCCGCTCATTTTTGACCAAGTTAACTTGCGAAAAAAAAAAACATTCGTAAGTATAAAGTTGTAGCCCCTAAAGCTTCTATCTAACAAAAAAAGAATCAATGCAATCGGCTATCGGAGTGGAACGTTATGATCATATTACTGAAGATGTCTCAAAATATTTCTTCTAATTTCTTCCAAATCAAAACAAATTATCACAATCAACAAATATTAAGTGGAAAACCATATATCTAAAATGTTTTTCTTAATTTTATTAGCAAAACAAATAATTAAAATCACATAACCATGGAATTGTTAGAATAAGGAATTATAATGAGAAGTTAAAACACCAACATGAAACCCATTGTGGAATTTGAATCCCACAGTGTCTTCCCTTCTGTTTGTCTTCATTTCCTTCCTCCTTATGCTCCAAAAACAAGCAACCCAAGTTCAATTTTCTCAATGGAAGAGGGATAGTATTTATAGATGAAAGGAGGTAGAGTGAATATCTTGGATTTGACGATTTAAATAAAACAAGCTACATTTGGAGGGCTGATATAGTTTGTGCTAAACATGGAATGGTGAGGTGGAAAAAATAGTAAAATTCGTGCAAGGAAAGTGGGTGTAAAATCCCATTTTTTACACATGTAACACCTTGCCGCTCATTTTTGACCAAGTTAACTTGCGAAAAAAAAAAACATTCGTAAGTATAAAGTTGTAGCCCCTAAAGCTTCTATCTAACAAAAAAAGAATCAATGCAATCGGCTATCGGAGTGGAACGTTATGATCATATTACTGAAGATGTCTCAAAATATTTCTTCTAATTTCTTCCAAATCAAAACAAATTATCACAATCAACAAATATTAAGTGGAAAACCATATATCTAAAATGTTTTTCTTAATTTTATTAGCAAAACAAATAATTAAAATCACATAACCATGGAATTGTTAGAATAAGGAATTATAATGAGAAGTTAAAACACCAACATGAAACCCATTGTGGAATTTGAATCCCACAGTGTCTTCCCTTCTGTTTGTCTTCATTTCCTTCCTCCTTATGCTCCAAAAACAAGCAACCCAAGTTCAATTTTCTCAATGGAAGAGGGATAGTATTTATAGATGAAAGGAGGTCGAGTGAATGGCTTGGATTTAAAGATTTAAATAAAGCAAGGGACATTTAAAAGGCTGATATGGTTTGTGCTAAACATGGAATGGCGAGGTAGAAAAAACAGTAAAATTCGTGCACGGAAAGTGGGTGCAAAATTTCATTTTTTACAGATGTAACACCTTGCAGCTCATTTTTGATGCAGTTAATTTTCGAATAAAAAAAATCGTAAACTACAAAGTTTTATCCCCGAAGTCTTCTTTCTAACAAAAAAAAAAAGAATCAATGCAATCGGCTATCAGAGTGGAACGTTATGATCATAATACTGAAGCTGTTTGAAAATATTCCATCTAAGTTCTTCCAAATCTAAACAAACTATCACAATCAACAAATATTAAGTGGAAAACCATATATCTGAAAAGGTTTTCTTAGTTCTATTAACAAAACAAGTAATTAAAATCACATAACCATGGAATTCTTTGAATAAGAAATTAAAATGAGATGTTAAAACACCAACCTGAAACCCATTGTGGAATTTGAATTCCACACTGTCTTCCCTTCTATTTGTTGTCCTTACGTTCCTCCTTATGCTGCAAAAACCAGCAGCCCAAGTTCAATTTTCTCAATGGAAGAGGGATAATATTTATAGACAAAAGGAGGTGGACTGAATGACTTCGATTTAAAGAATTAAATAAAGCAAGGGACATTTGAAGGGCTGATATGGTTTGTGCTAAACATGGAATGGCGAAGTGGAAAAAATAGTAAAATTCGTGCAAGGAAAGTGGGTGCAAAATCCCATTTTTTACACATGTAACACCTTGCAGCTCTATTTTGACCTAGTTAATGTACGAATAAAAGAAATTCGTAAACTACAAAGTTGTAGCTCTTAAAGTCTTATTTTTAACCAAAAAGAATCAATGCAATCGGATTTAGGAGTGGAACGTTATGGTCATAATAGTGAAGTTGTCTCAAAATATTCCTCCTAAGTTCTTCCAAATCAAATTAAAATATCACAATCAACAAATATTAAGTGGAAAACAATATATCTAAAATGCTTTTATTAATTTTATTAACAAAACAAATAATTAAAATTACATAATCATGGAATTTTTGGAATAAGAAATTATAATGAAATGTTAAAACACCAATTTTACACATAATGCTTACCTATATACATGCACACCATTCATGCTTACCTATAATGTAAAATTCGTACTAGGAAAGTGGGTGAAAAATCCCATTTTTTACACATATAACACCTTGAAGCTAAGTTTTCACCTAGTTAACGTCTAAATCAAATAATTTCGTAAACTGTAAAGTTGTAGCCATTGTAGTCTTCTATTTAAACCCAAATAGAATCGATGCAATTGGATAACAGAGTGTAACGTTATGGTCAAAATACTGATGCTGTGTCAAAATAATCCTTCTAAGTTCTTCCAAATCAAATCAAACTATCACAATCAATAAACATTAAGTGGAAAATCGTATATTTTAAAAAGTTTGTTTTAATTTTATTAACAAAATAAATAATTAAAATTACAGAACCATGGAATTCTTGGAATAAGAAATTACAATGAGAAGTTGAAACACCAACCTGCAAACCATTGTGGAATTTGAATTCAACACTCTGTTCCCTTCTGTTTGTCTTCCTTTCATTCCTCCCTTTTATTTTTTTTACACATGTAATACCTTTCAGCTCAGTTTTGACCTAGTTAACTTCCGATTCAAAAAAAAATCGTAAACTATAAAGTTGTATCCCCTGAAGTCTTCTTTCTAAAAAAAAAAAAAAAAAGAATCAATGTAATCGGCAATCGGAGTGCAACGTTATGATCATAATACTGAAGCTGTGTCAAAATATTTCTTTTAGTTTCTTCCAAATCAAAACAATTATCACAATCAACAAATATTGAGTGGAAACTATATATCTAAAATGCTTTTATTAATTTTAGTAACAAAACAAATAATTAAAATTACATAACCATGGAATTCTTGGAATAAGAAATTATAATGAAATGCTAAAACACCAATTTGAAACTCGTTGTGGAATTTGAATTCCACACGGTCTTCGCTTCTCTTTGTCTTCCTTTCCTTCCTCCCTATGGTTCAAAAACAAAAACCCAAGTTCAATTTTCTCAATGGGAGAGGGATAATATTTATAAATGAAAGGAGGTGGCTTGGATTTAAAGATTTAAATAAAGCAACAAACATTTCAAGGGCTGATATGGTTTGTGTTAAACGTGGAATGGCTTAAAGGAGGTAAGGAGGTGGAAAAACAGTAAAATTTGTGCAAAGAAAGTGGGTGCAAATCCCGTTTTTACACATCTAACACCTTGCAGCTTTGTTATGACCTGGTTAACATCTGAATCAAAAAAATTTGTAAACTACAAAGTTGTAGCCCTTGAAGTCTTCTTTATAACCCAAAAAGAATCAGTGCAATTGGATAATGGAGTGCACGGTATGGTCAAAGTACTGAAGATGTGTTAAAATATTCCTTCTAACTTCTTCCAAATCAAATCGAACTGTCATAATCAACAAATATTAAGTGAAAAACCATAGATCTAAAAAACTTGTCTTAATTTTATTAACAAATCAAAGAATTAAAATTACATAACCATGAAATTCTTGAAATAAGAAATTATAACCCCAACCTGAAACCCGTTGCGGAATTTGAATTCCACACTATCTTCCCTTCTCTTTGTCTTCCTTCCCTTCCTCCCTATGCTCCAAGACCCAGCAGCCTAAGTTCAATTTTCTCGATGAGAGAGGGATAGTATTTATAGATGAAAGGAGGTGGACTAAATGACTTGTATTTAAAGATTTAAATAAAGCAAGGGACACTTAGAGAGTTGATATGGTTTGAGCTAAACATGGAATGGCTTAAAGGAGGTGGAAAAAATTGTAAAATTCGTACTAGGAAAGTGGGTGAAAAATCCCATTTTTTACACATATAACACCTTGAAGCTAAGTTTTCACCTAGTTAACGTCTAAATCAAATAATTTTGTAAACTGTAAAGTTGTAGCCATTGTAGTCTTCTATTTAAACCCAAATAGAATCGATGCAATTGGATATCAGAGTGTAACGTTATGGTCAAAATACTGATGCTGTGTCAAAATAATCCTTCTAAGTTCCTCCAAATCAAATCAAACTATCACAATCAATAAACATTAAGTGGAAAATCGTATATTTTAAAAAGTTTGTTTTAATTTTATTAACAAAATAAATAATTAAAATTACAGAACCATGGAATTCTTGGAATAAGAAATTACAATGAGAAGTTGAAACACCAACCTGCAAACCATTGTGGAATTTGAATTCAACACTCTGTTCCCTTCTGTTTGTCTTCCTTTCATTCCTCCCTTTTATTTTTTTTACACATGTAATACCTTTCAGCTCAGTTTTGACCTAGATAACTTCCGATTCAAAAAAAAATCGTAAACTATAAAGTTGTATCCCCTGAAGTCTTCTTTCTAAAAAAAAAAAAAAAAGAATCAATGTAATCGGCAATCGGAGTGCAACGTTATGATCATAATACTGAAGCTGTGTCAAAATATTTCTTTTAGTTTCTTCCAAATCAAAACAATTATCACAATCAACAAATATTGAGTGGAAACTATATATCTAAAATGCTTTTATTAATTTTAGTAACAAAACAAATAATTAAAATTACATAACCATGGAATTCTTGGAATAAGAAATTATAATGAAATGCTAAAACACCAATTTGAAACTCGTTGTGGAATTTGAATTCCACACGGTCTTCGCTTCTCTTTGTCTTCCTTTCCTTCCTCCCTATGGTTCAAAAACCAAAAACCCAAGTTCAATTTTCTCAATGGGAGAGGGATAATATTTATAAATGAAAGGAGGTGGCTTGGATTTAAAGATTTAAATAAAGCAACAAACATTTCAAGGGCTGATATGGTTTGTGTTAAACGTGGAATGGCTTAAAGGAGGTAAGGAGGTGGAAAAACAGTAAAATTTGTGCAAAGAAAGTGGGTGCAAATCCCGTTTTTACACATCTAACACCTTGCAGCTTTGTTATGACCTGGTTAACATCTGAATCAAAAAAATTTGTAAACTACAAAGTTGTAGCCCTTGAAGTCTTCTTTATAACCCAAAAAGAATCAGTGCAATTGGATAATGGAGTGCACGGTATGGTCAAAGTACTGAAGATGTGTTAAAATATTCCTTCTAACTTCTTCCAAATCAAATCGAACTGTCATAATCAACAAATATTAAGTGAAAAACCATAGATCTAAAAAACTTGTCTTAATTTTATTAACAAATCAAAGAATTAAAATTACATAACCATGAAATTCTTGAAATAAGAAATTATAACCCCAACCTGAAACCCGTTGCGGAATTTGAATTCCACACTATCTTCCCTTCTCTTTGTCTTCCTTCCCTTCCTCCCTATGCTCCAAGACCCAGCAGCCTAAGTTCAATTTTCTCGATGAGAGAGGGATAGTATTTATAGATGAAAGGAGGTGGACTAAATGACTTGTATTTAAAGATTTAAATAAAGCAAGGGACACTTAGAGAGTTGATATGGTTTGAGCTAAACATGGAATGGCTTAAAGGAGGTGGAAAAAATTGTAAAATTCGTACTAGGAAAGTGGGTGAAAAATCCCATTTTTTACACATATAACACCTTGAAGCTAAGTTTTCACCTAGTTAACGTCTAAATCAAATAATTTTGTAAACTGTAAAGTTGTAGCCATTGTAGTCTTCTATTTAAACCCAAATAGAATCGATGCAATTGGATATCAGAGTGTAACGTTATGGTCAAAATACTGATGCTGTGTCAAAATAATCCTTCTAAGTTCTTCCAAATCAAATCAAACTATCACAATCAATAAACATTAAGTGGAAAATCGTATATTTTAAAAAGTTTGTTTTAATTTTATTAACAAAATAAATAATTAAAATTACAGAACCATGGAATTCTTGGAATAAGAAATTACAATGAGAAGTTGAAACACCAACCTGCAAACCATTGTGGAATTTGAATTCAACACTCTGTTCCCTTCTGTTTGTCTTCCTTTCATTCCTCCCTTTTATTTTTTTTACACATGTAATACCTTTCAGCTCAGTTTTGACCTAGATAACTTCCGATTCAAAAAAAATCGTAAACTATAAAGTTGTATCCCCTGAAGTCTTCTTTCTAAAAAAAAAAAAAAAAAGAATCAATGTAATCGGCAATCGGAGTGCAACGTTATGATCATAATACTGAAGCTGTGTCAAAATATTTCTTTTAGTTTCTTCCAAATCAAAACAATTATCACAATCAACAAATATTGAGTGGAAACTATATATCTAAAATGCTTTTATTAATTTTAGTAACAAAACAAATAATTAAAATTACATAACCATGGAATTCTTGGAATAAGAAATTATAATGAAATGCTAAAACACCAATTTGAAACTCGTTGTGGAATTTGAATTCCACACGGTCTTCGCTTCTCTTTGTCTTCCTTTCCTTCCTCCCTATGGTTCAAAAACCAAAAACCCAAGTTCAATTTTCTCAATGGGAGAGGGATAATATTTATAAATGAAAGGAGGTGGCTTGGATTTAAAGATTTAAATAAAGCAACAAACATTTCAAGGGCTGATATGGTTTGTGTTAAACGTGGAATGGCTTAAAGGAGGTAAGGAGGTGGAAAAACAGTAAAATTTGTGCAAAGAAAGTGGGTGCAAATCCCGTTTTTACACATCTAACACCTTGCAGCTTTGTTATGACCTGGTTAACATCTGAATCAAAAAAATTTGTAAACTACAAAGTTGTAGCCCTTGAAGTCTTCTTTATAACCCAAAAAGAATCAGTGCAATTGGATAATGGAGTGCACGGTATGGTCAAAATACTGAAGACGTGTTAAAATATTCCTTCTAACTTCTTCCAAATCAAATCGAACTGTCATAATCAACAAATTTTAAGTGAAAAACCATAGATCTAAAAAACTTGTCTTAATTTTATTAACAAATCAAAGAATTAAAATTACATAACCATGAAATTCTTGAAATAAGAAATTAAAACCCCAACCTGAAACCCGTTGCGGAATTTGAATTCCACATTCCCTTCTCTTTGTCTTCCTTCCCTTCCTCCCTATGCTCCAAGACCCAGCAACCTAAGTTCAATTTTCTCAATGAGAAAGGGTTAGTATTTATAGATGAAAGGAGGTGGACTAAATGACTTGTATTTAAAGATTTAAATAAAGCAAATGACACTTAGAGAGTTGATATGGTTTGAGTTAAACATGGAATGGCTTAAAGGAGGTAGAAAAGATAGTAAAATTCGTACTGGGAAAGTGGGTGAAAAATCCCATTTTTTACACATATAACACCTTGAAGCTAAGTTTTCACCTAGTTAACATCTAAATGAAATAATTTCGTAAACTGCAAAGTTGTAGCCGTTGTAGTCTTCTATTTAAACCCAAAAAGAATCGATGCAATTGGATATCAGAGTGTAACGTTATGGTCAAAATACTGATATTGTGTCAGAATAATCCTTCTAAGTTCTTCCAAATCAAATCAAACTATCACAATCAATAAACATTAAGTGGAAAATCGTATATTTAAAAAGCTTGTTTTAATTTTATTAACATAACATATAATTAAAATTACATAACTATGGAATTCTTGGAATAAGAAATTACAATGAGAAGTTGAAACACCAACCTGAAAATCATTGTGGAATTTGAATTCAACACTCTGTTCCCTTCTGTTTGTCTTCCTTTCATTCCTCTTTTTTTTTTCTTACACATGTAATACCTTTCAGTTCAGTTTTGACCTAGTTAACTTCCGATTAAAAAAAAAATCGTAAACTATAAAGTTGTATCCCCTGAAATCTTCTTTCTAAAAAAAAAAAAAGAATCAATGTAATCGGCAATCGGAGTGCAACGTTATGATCATAATACTGAAGCTGTGTCAAAATAGTTCTTTTAATTTCTTCCAAATCAAAACAATTATCACAATCAACAAATATTGAGTGGAAACTATATATCTAAAATGCTTTTACTAATTTTATTAACAAAACAAATAATTAAAATTACATAACCATGGAATTCTTGGAATAAGAAATTATAATGAAATGTTAAAACACCAATTTGAAACCCATTGTGGAATTTGAATTCCACACGGTCTTCGCTTCTTTTTGTCTTCCTTTCCTTCCTCCCTATGCTCTAAAAAACGGCAACAGAAGTTCAATTTTCTCAATGGGAGAGGGATAGTATTTATAGATGAAAGAGGTGGAGTAAATGAGTTGGATTTAAAGATTTAAATAAAGCAACGGACTCTTGGAGGGATGATTGGTTTGAGCTAAACATGGAATGACTTAAAGGACGTAAGAAGGTGGAAAAAATAGACAAATTCATGCAAGGAAAGTGTGTGCAAAATCCCATTTGTTACACATATAACACCTTGCAGCTAGATTTTCAACTCGTTAACGTGTAAATCAAATAATTTCATAAACTACAAAGTTGTAGCCCTTGTACTCTTCTATTTAACCCAAAAAAAAAAACAATGGAATTCATTATCGGAGTGTAACGTTATGGTCAAAATACTGAAGTTGTGTCAAAATAATCCTTCTAAGTTCTTCCAAATCAAATGAAACTATCACAATCAATAAACATTAAGTGGAAAATCGTATACCTAAAAAGCTTGTTTTTATTTTATTAACAAAATAATTATTTAAAATTATATAACCATGGAATTCTTGGAGTAAGAAATTATAATGAGAAGTTAAAACACCAACCTGAAACCCATTTTGGAATGTAAATTCAACACTGTCTTCGCTTCTTTTTGTCTTCCTTTCCTTTCTCCTTTTTTTCTTTTTTCTTTTACATATGTAATACCTTTCAGCTAAGTTTTAACCTAGTTAACGTCCAAATAAAAAAAAATCGTAAACTATAAAGGTATAGCCCCTGAAGTCTTCTTTCTAACTAAAAAGAATCAATGCTATCGGCTATCGAAGTGGAACATTACGATCTTAATACTGAAGTTGTCTCAAAATATTTCTTCTAATTTCTTCCAAATCAAAACAAATTATCACAATCAACAAATATTAAGCGGAAAACCATATATCTATACAGTTTTTCTGAATTTTATTAACAAAACAAATAATTAAAATTACATAACCACGGAATTCTTGGAATAAGAAATTAAAACACCAACCTGAAACCCATTGTGGAATTTGAATTTCATATTGTCCTCCCTTCTCTTTGTCTTCCTTTCCTTCCTCCCTTTGCTCCACAAACCAACAACCCAAGTTCAATTTTCTCAATGGGAAAGTGATAGTATTTATAGATGAAATGAGGTGGAGTGAATGTCATAGATTTAAAGATTTAAATTAGGCAAGGGACAGTTGCCTGGCGGATATGTTATTTGCTAAACATGGAATGGCTTAAAGGAGGTAAGTTGGTGAAAAAAACAGTAAAATTCGTACAAAGAAAGTGGGTGCAAAATCTTATTTTTAACATATGTAACACCTTGTAACTCAGTTTTGACCTACTTAATGTCCGAATAAAAAATGTTAGTAAACTACAAAGTTATAGCCCTTGAAGGTTTCTTTCTAACAAATAACGAATCAATGCAATCAGATATAAGACTGGAATGTTATGGTCATAATACTGAAGTTGTCTCAAAGTATTCCTTATAAGATATTCCAAATCAATTCAAACTATTACAATCAACAAATGTTAAATGGAAAACCATAGACCTAAAAACCTTGTCATTATTTTATTAACAAAAACATAATTAAAATTACATAACCATGGAATTCTTGGAATAAGAAATTCTAATGAGAAGTTAAAACACCAACCTATAACCCATTGTGGATTTTGAATTCTACACTGTCTTCTGTTATCTTTGTCTTCCTTTCCTTCATCTGTATACTCGAAAAATCAGCAGCCTAAGTTCAATTTCCTTAATAGGAGAGGGATAGTATTTATAGATAAAAGGAGGTGGAGTGAATGACTTAGATTTAAAGATTTAAATAAAGCTAGGGACACTTGGAGAGCTAATATGGTTTGTGCTAAACATGGAATGACTCAAATGAGGTAAGGAGGTGGAAAAAAACAGTAAAATTCGTGCAACGAGTGTGGGTACAAAATATTGTTTTTTACACATGTAACACCTTTCAGCTCAGTTTTGACCAAATTAACGCTTGAGTAAAAAACATTCGTAAACTACAAAGTTGTAGCCGTTGAAGTTTTCTTTCTAACTGAAAAATAATCAATGCAATCGGATATCGGAGTGGAATGTTATAGTCAAAATACTAAAGCTGTGTCAAAATATTCCTTCTAAGTTCTACCAAATCAAATCAAACTATCACAATCAAGAAATATTAAGTGGAAAACCAAAGATCTAAAAGTTTTTCTTAATTTTATTTATTAACAAACAAATAATTAAAATTACATAACCATGAAATTCTTTTAATAAGAAATTACAATGAAAAGTTAAAACACCATCCTGAAACCCATTGTGGAATTTTAATTCCAAGTTGTTTTCCTTTTCTTTATCTTCCTGTCCTTCCACCTTATGCTCCAAAAACCAACAGCCAAAGTTCAATTTTATCAATCAGAGAGGGATAATGTTTATTGATGAAAGGAGGTAGAGTGAATGGCTTGGATTTAAAATTTAAATAAAATAAGGGACATTTAGAGGGTTGATATGATTTTTACTAAACATGGAATGGCTTAAAGGAGGCAAGGCAGTGAAAAAAGTAAAATTAGTGCAAGGAAAGTAGGTGCAAAATCCCCTTTTCTACAGTGTAACATCTTGCAGCTCAGCTTTGACCTAGTTAACTTCTGAATAAAAACATTTTGTAAACGACAAAGTTGTAGCCCTTGAAGTTTCTTTCTAACAAAAAATGAATCAATGCAATCGGATATATGAGTGGAACGTTATAGTCAAAATACTGAAGCAGTGTCAAAATATTCCTTCAAAGTTCTTTCAAAACAAATCAAAGTAACACAATCAACAAAGATTAAATGAAAAACCATAGATCCAAAATGCTTGTCTTAATTTTATTAACAAAACGAATAATTAAAATAACATAACCATGGAATTCTTGGAATAAGAATTACAATGAGAAGTTAAAAAAATAACCTGAAATCCATTATGGAATTTGAATTCCACACTGTTTTCCCTTTCTCTTTGTCTTCCTTTCCTTCCTCCGTATGCTCCAAAAATAAAACCCCAAGTTCAATTTTCTCAAAAGGAGAGGATAGTATTTATCGATGAAAGGAAGTGGAGTGAATGACTTGGATTTAAAGATTTAAATAAAGTAAGGGACACTTGGAGGGTGGATATGGATTGTGCTAAACATGAAATGGCTTATAAGAGGAAAGGAGCTGAAAAAAAAGTAAAATTCGTGCAAGGAAAGTGGGTGTAAAATCCCATTTTTTATACATGTAACACAATACAGCTCAGTTTTGACCTAATTAACATCCGAATCAAAACATTTTGTAAACTACAAAGTTGTAGCCCCTGAAGTCTTCTTTCTAACCAAAAAAAAAAAAAGATTCAATGCAATCGAATTTCGGAGTGGAATGTTATGATCATAATACTGAAGCTGTCTCAAAATATTTCTTCTAAGTTCTTCCAAATCAAATCAAACTATTACAATCAACAAATATTAAGTGGAAAACCTTATACCTAAAAAACTTGACTTAATTTTATTAACAAAACAAATAATTAAAATTACACAACCATGGAATTCTTGGAATAAGAAACTACAATAAGAAGTTAAAACACCAACCTGAAACCCATTGTGGAATTTGGATTCAACATTGTCTTCGCTTCTTTTTGTCTTCCTTTCCTTCCTCCTTATGCTCCCAAAACCAGCAGCCGAAGTTCAATTTTCTCAATGGGAGAGAGATAGTATTTATAGATGAAAGGAGGTGGAGTGAATTACTTTGATTTAAAGATTTAAATAAAGAAAGGGACACTTGGAGGGCGGATATGGTTTGTGATAAACATGGAATGGCTTCAAGGAGGTAACGAGGTAGAAAAAACAGTAAAATTCGTGTAAGGAAAGTGAGTGCAAAATCCCATTTTTTACACATGTAACACCTTGTAGCTCAGGTTTGACCTAGTTAACGTCCGAATCAATAAATATCATAAACTACAAAGTTGTAGCCCTTGAAGTCTTCTTTCTAATCCAAAAAGAATCAATGCAATTGGATATCAGAGTAGAATGTTATGGTGAAAATACTGAATTTATATCAAAATATTCTTTATAAGTTCTTCCAAATTTATTAATTATTCTCTCTTTTTCCTCCACATGGCCTTCTGCAAATTTTTAATGGTTGAGCTCCTTGAATTTCATGTGATTGAATCAAAATGCTTTATTTCTTTATATTTTCAATTTATGAAATTTAATAATTTACCTCACCACTTGAAAATAAAAATAAAAATTCTAAAAAATTTCTAAATTAATTCAAACTCTCATAATTGGATTTTTTTTTTTTTTTTGAACAATTGGGTAAGTTTATTCAAAGAGGGG
>JAAGOE010000125.1:0-43325 GCA_013350335.1 Chimonanthus salicifolius | reverse complement strand
TACATGGTGTACCCCAGACTATTGTGTCCAACAGAGATGGCCGATTCACTAGCAGAGTATGGCAGAGCGTGCAGTCGGCTATGGAGATCAATGTGTTGACCAGCATAGTATTCCACCCACAGACTGATGGACAGTTTGAGAGGACAATACGGATATTGGAGGATATGCTAAGAGCGTGTATACTGGATTTCAAGGGTGGATGATCATTTGCCACTGGTGGAATTCACCTACAATAACAGTTACCAGGCAAGCCTCCAGATGGCTCCTTTTGAGGCCTTATGTGGTAGGTCGTGCAGATCGCCAGTGTGTTGGACAGAGATACTTACTCACTGTACAGAGCCGTTAAAAGAGTTACGCTGACAAGAAGAGAAGGTTCCTCGAGTTTGAGGTGGGAGACTTGGTGTTTTTGAAGGTCTCACCACGGAAGGTGTAATGGCCAGAAATTTTTAAATCAATAAATATGGGAATATTATTTATTTTAATGATGAAAATTGGAAATTAGTGGAATAAATGGTAAATGGGCCAAAACTTGGACAAAGGCCCAAGTGTGGCCCAATAGACTATGGTTTGGATTTAAATTTATTTAAATGGGTCAAGAATGGTTAAATTGGGTCAAATACCCATTTGGGACCCAATGGGTCAAGAGGGTTATGCTCTAAGGTAAATGGGCTAGATAGAAATGTAATTGGGCCATAGGCCCAATGGTAATCCACTTAGAGTGAATTCAATGATTTTAAATCACCAAAGTTATTTGGAATTAAACAATGGTGATGTGGCCAAGTGTGGACCCAAGGTCGGCCCCACCATGGTTGATTTAGTCAACCATGAGTGGAATAATGGAAATTAGGTTAAGTATAATGAATTCACCTAAGGTGATTTTAAAGTAACTAAGTAATTAAATAATTAAATTATTTAAAATGGTAGTTAAGAGTGGTCAAAGGGGGCCCATGAGGTGAAGACTCACCTCATCCCAAACTCAAAAAAAAATAGAACACATTGGGACTTAGAGGGGTGGAGTTATAACCCATAAAGCAACTTAAATATCTCAAAATATCTTAAGGTTGGTGAAGGTAATTAATGTAAAGTAAAAAAAAATGGGGATAAGCCTTGATGTCTTTTCCCATTCTCTTTTCATTCAACTCTCTCCATTTCCACTCTCCCATGGTTGTCCCCTACATCCAAGTGAAGGAGAGAGAGAGTTAAGGAAAAGAGAAGAGAAGAGAAGGAGAGAAGAAAGAAGTGGAATTTTGAGAGAAATCACTCTAAGGTAAAGGGTTATCATCTTCCCTCTCATAATTTTCCCCTCTCCCTCTCTCACACAAAACTTACCTTGGCTGATTCTAGGGTTGGGGATTGCCACCCTTGATCAAATATCTTAACCTACCAAAGATTAAAAGGAAGGAGAGAGGAGGCTACGGAGACCGACGGGAGTAGCGGAAATCGGAGGAGACGTCAGATAGTGAGTATTTCTTAAACAAGAAATTTTGGATTTTAGGGTTTAAGATTTGGGTTTTATTTTGTGAATTTAATGGTAGTCAAGTAAATTTATGCTATGGATTTTAAATCCATCAAATGGAATGAATGGAAAAGTGGGCAAAAACCCTAAGTGGAAAAATTAGGGTTAGGGAAAAGAAATAAATACTTAGATTATGTGCATTGGGTAATTTATGAAATTAAGCATAGAATTGGATGATTGGAAGAAAATCATGGGCCATAGGGTTCAGCCATGTGGTATGGCCGAACCCCATGGTGGGTGATTTGGTATTGGATTTAAATAATTAGGGTTTCAAAAAGATGGAAGACAATGAGGGTTTTATCTAATGAAAATTAGGGTTGTCGATGAATGAATGGGAGTAAGTTGTAAAATGGTTTTATGATGAAAATGCAAAGGGGTTTATGGCATTGAAATGCATGGAGGAAGTGAACCTTGAGCCATGGGTTCGGCCATGGTGTATGGCCAAACCCTATGGTGATCAAATGGTGGAATGAAGGGTTGTGAATAATGGAAAGTAAATGGGAATGTTGGTGGTGTTGATGGACCCGAAAATGGTTTTAGCATTGATATTTGTAATGGACTCTAATGTAGCTAAGGATGGTGTTTTTAAGTGTATGAATTAAACCCTTCATGGAGGGATTTGTGATAAACCCAAATGTGTAACAATGGACCCAAGAAAAATGGGGAAAGGACACCATGGGTTCGGCCATGGTGTATGGACGAACCCATGGCCCAATTGTGATCCATTTTGGTGGGTTAAATTGGAGGATGAGTGATGTTCATGGTCTCCAAAGAGTATGAATGGGTAATGGATTCATTGTAGTTTAAATGTATGAGCTAAATCCCATGGGAAGAGTTGATGAATGAGGTATTTTGAAACCATGATTCATTACCCATCTAAAGGGTTAAGTGTGGGATTTTGTATGGGTTTAAATGAATGAGGGGTAGGTTAATAAAATGGTTAATTTTAATGGCTATGTGACATGGGTCAATGGGTAATTAATGGACCTAAGTTGGGGATCTAAGTTTATGACCAATTATGGACTTAATCATGCATGGATAAATGAGTGATTAAGCATGAAAAAAGGGGTAGTGGCAAAACCGTAATTAGTGGCCAAATTCAAGAATTCCATGGAAATTGATCATGGACTTAGGGGAGCTAATGTAATAACCTTATAAGTGATTGATAAAGCCTAGGGTGGCCGAATTTTAAGACTTATGGGAGTAAAAGGTTTAATAGATGATATGGGACCCACAAAACCTAAATAGTGACCGGTTTTTTCATATGGGCTTAGAAATGGTTAAAACATGGACTAATGATGAATGTGTAATAAGGTACTGGACACCGCAGGCGGTGCGCGATTGGCGACCGGGTTTATCGAATGGAAAACGTAAAAGGATGCGGGTCGGTATTCGGTAGGATTCCTATCTTTTTGTAAGCCATGGATTTGGGTGATGTTTTCTTTAATCTATTTTGGAAATCATGTGGTTTGTCTTTAAGATAAGTTTTGGATTATGTATCATGTGATGTTTTACTCTAAATTATTTTGGAAATTATGTGAATGCTTATGATGGGTTTTGGATTAAATATTGTGGGATGGTTTCCCTTGGATTTAGTTGGTAATCTTGTAATTGTTTTAAGATGGGTTTTATTACTATTGAATTTCATATATTACATGGCAAATGGCATCTACATCTCATGCATGGCATGGGAGGCATATGACAGGGGAAGGATGAAATGAAACCGGAGTCCATGCTCCGTCGGGGCGACCGATAAACAAGCATGAGGACATTTCACATATGTATTATTGTACCTTGACGAGGCCTTACCGTCAAGGGGGATGTTGTATTTATTGTTATACCTTGATGATGGTTCTTCCATCAAGGGGGATATTGTATTTGTGGTTACACCTTGACGAGGCCTTACCGTCAAGGGGGATGTTGTATTTATTGTTATACCTTGATGATGTTTCTTCCATCAAGGAGGATATTGTATTTGTGGTTATACCTTGACGAGGCCTTACCGTCAAGGGGGATGTTGTATTTATTGTTATACCTTGATGATGGTTCTTCCATCAAGGGTGATATTGTATTTGTGGTTACACCTTGACAAGGCCTTACCGTCAAGGGGGATATGGCATCGGGATAGTAAGAATGATGGGTGGGATTCATAACACAGACACCCATGGCATGACATTCATTCTATGGCTTTCCGTTATGTATTATCTATCTACTTTGTTGTCACTAATCCATGTGTTAGCCCTACTCGAAGTCCTACTGGGCGCGTTGTCTAACGCCCTACTTCTACCCTAGCTGATGACGCAGGAAATGCCGGAGCAGAAGGACAGGACGGGAACCAAGCTTAAGAGCTTGGGAAGGCGGACTAATTATTTTATTTAAGTTATTTTGAGAAATGTGTATTTGAAGTAGTTTAATTTGTCGGAAATGTAATAATTGAGATTACTTACTATATTTTGGACATTATGGTTTTAAGGATGTTTGGTGATTGAATGAATGTAACTTCCTTGCTATCTAAGAATTTGTAGGTTAGGCTCTTTTATAATTTTCCGCAATTGGTTTAAATGTTCCCCGATGCTTACTTTTACGTGTGAACCATTCTCCGTGGACTTCATTCCACGCACACGTAGGGTTGGCCAGTTAAGGGCCGGGCTTTAGAAGCTCGGACTTAACTCGCGTCGTGACGTCCGCGCCCTTTGTCACTTTTCCTTTTAAAAAAAAAAGTTAGACTCTGATTTTCGGTGAAAAGGGGCGGGCGTTACAGAAGGGACACATGAGATTCGGGAAGAAAGGGAAGCTGTCGTCTAGGTTTGTGGGACCGTTTCCAATCCTTAAGAGGGTGGGGGAGGTGGCCTATTAGTTAGCACTTCCTCCACAGTTATCATCTTTACATGATGTGTTTCATGTGTCCGTGTTGAGGAAAATACAACCACGACCCTTCACATGTCCTGAGCGTGCAAGACGTCGATGTACAAAGCGACGTGACGTATGTGTAGAAGCCGATCAAAGTGATCGGGAGAGAACAAAGGGTGTTGCGGAACCGCGCCATTCAATTCGTCAAGGGGGTATGGGAACGACATGGCAATGAGGAGACCACCAGGGAACTCGAATCAGAGATGAGAGCCGCTCATCCGGAGCTCTTTCTATGAGTTGTTTTGAACCTCTACTTCGCTCGAATTTTCGGGACGAAAATTTCAAAAGAGGATTGTATTGTAATGGCCCGGAATTTGTAAATTAATATATAGGTGGATATTATTTATTTTAATGATGGAAATTGGGAAAATTGGATGGAATAGATAGTAAATGGATCAAAATGTGGACAAAGGCCCAACTAGGGCCCAATGGATTATGGATTGGATTTAAGTTTACTTAAAGGGTCAATGGTGGTCTATTGGGCCAAGGATGTTCAAATTGGGCCCAATACCCAATTGGGACCCAATGGATCAAGATGATGTAAGCTTTAAGGTAAATGGGTAAGATGAAAATGTAATTGGGCCATGGGCCCAATGGTGATCCAATTGGAATGAATTGAATGGGTTCAAATCACCTAAGTTAATTTGAAGTTGACCAAGGTGATATGGTCCAATGGGACCCACCTCCACCTCACCAAGTAAGGTGGCGTGTGGACCCAAGGTTTGGTGGGGCCGACCACCATGGTTGAATTGGTCAACCATGGGTGGATGCATGAAGGTGATTTAAGTAAATGGAATTAAGTTAAAGTGGGAATTAATTAAATTAACCTAATGATCTAATTAATTAGTTAATTAAGTTAAGTTAAAGGGCTGGTCAAATGGTCAAATGGGAAGATAAACTCTCCATTGTAAACAAGAAAAAACGTTGGCTAGTGGTTGGGTCAAAAAAGCATGAGAAATATCTCATGTGGGGTTGGTGGGAGAAGTTAATGTAAAGTTGTTTTAACCAATCAAAAGGAGATGACTTCATCTCATCTCTCAAGTTCCATCCTCATTTCGCTAGTTCCATCTCTTTCACTCTCCCATTGCTGTCCCACACTAGGAGAAGAAAGAAGAAGAGAAACCATGGAGGAAAGAAGAAAAGAAAGCTAAGAAGAGAAGAAAAAAATCAAGTAAAGGCCCACCACTCCAAGATCAAAGGTTGGGATCTTATTTCTCACCATCTCCTTTTCTCTCTCTCTCTCAAGTAAACCCTACCTTGGCCGATCCTAAGCTTGGAGGTTTTCACCATTGATCAAACATCTTAGCCGACCAAAGATCAAGAGGAAGGAGAAAGGAGGCTAAGGAAACCGATGGGAGCAAAGAAAATCGGAGGAGACGACGGATTGTAAGTATTTTCTAAAACAAGAGATTTGGATTTTTGGGTTTTCAGATTTGGGATTCATTTTTGTTAAAAATTGGGGGTGGCTAAATGATCATAGGCTTTGGATTTTAAATCCATCAAATGGAAGGATGGAAAGTGGACAAAACCCTAATGGAAAATTAGGGTTAAGAAAAAAAATAAACAAATGGACTAAGCACATTGTGTAATTAAGTTAATTATGCATGAAAATGTATGGATTTTGAGGGGATTAATGGACCATAGGGTTCGGCCATGTAGTATGGCCGAACCCCATGGTAAAAGGGTTGATGAATTTAATTAGGGTATGTAAGAATGGAAGCATGGAGAATGGTTTAGGGTTATAAGTGCTAAATGATTAAAATGTTGGAAAATTTAAAGGGGTTTAAATGAGGAAAAATCAAGGAGTGTGTGAATGATTTTTGTGGTCCCAATGAGACATAGAAGATGATGGATCATGAACCATGGGTTCGGCCATGGTGTATGGCCGAACCCTATGGTGATCAATGGTGGATTTAATGGTTATGAATAATGGAAAAATAATGGGAAATGTTGGTGGTGTGATGGACCTAATGTTGATAGTTGTAATGGGAATGTGGTTTAAGATGGTGGTTGAAAGGTGTAAGTTAAATCCCTTCATGGAAGGGCTTATGATGGGCTCAAATGTGGGAATAGGCCAAAGAAAAATGGGATAAAGACATCATGGGTTCGGCCATGGTGTATGGCCGAACCCATGACCCAATTGTGGGTAAAATTATGGATTAAAATTTGGTATTATGTGTGGGAGAAATGAATGAGAGTTAGAGTATTTAAATGCCTAATTTTTCTAGTGTTTTTATGTTATGGGTAATAATACATCAATGGACCCATTTTGTGAACCAATTAAGGCCTAAGATTAATGTGTATTTGTATGTTAGGTTAATGGAGTTTAAGTAAATTAAATGGTTAATTTTAATGGTCATGTGCCATGGTTGAATGGGTCATTAATGGGCCTAAGTTAGAGATCCAGGTTTATGATCAATTATGAACTTGGCTAGGCAAGGGTGAATGAGAAATTAACCATGGAGAAGGGGTAGTGGCAAAATTGTAATTAATGGCCAAATTCAAGAACTCCATGAGAAATGATCATGGACTTAAGTGCAATTATGGTAACCTTAAGTATGTGATTAATGGGCTTAAAAGGTTAAAAACATGGACTAATTATTAATGTATAATAAGGTACTGGACATCGCAAACGGTGCACGATCGGCGACCGGGTCTATCGGACGGAAACAGAAGAAGGAACGCTAGTCGGTATTCGGTAGGATTCGTACCTTTTCGTAAGCCTTGGATTATGTGTTATGTATGGGTTTTTTTTCCTGGATTTATTTTAGTAAGCACATGAATGTTTTAAGATGGGTTTTGGGATTAAATATTATGTGATGTTTTCTTTTAATGTATTTTGGAAATCATGTGAATGTTTTAAGATGGGTTTTGAATTAAATATTATGTGATGGTTTCCCTTTGATTTATTTGGTAATCATGTAATAAGGTATCGGACATCGCAAGCGGTGCGCGATCAGTGACCGGATTTGTGGACGGAAAACGTAAAGGAACGTTAATCGGTATTCAGTAGGATTCCAACCTTATTGTAAGCCATGGATTATATGTGTATGGATGTTTTCTTGAATTATTTTGGTAATCATATGATACGTTTAAGATGGGTTTTTATGGCTATGATTTATATATTATATGGTATATTGCATTTACATCTCATGCATGGCATGGAAGGGATAAGAATGGAGCCGGAGTCCATGCTCCGTCGGGGCGACCGAGAAACAAACATGAGGTTACCTTGATGAGGCTTTGCCATCAAGGGGGACACTTGTATTGATTTATCTTGATGAGGCTTTTTCATCAAGGGGGATATTTGTATTTGTTATTATACCTTGATGAGGCTTTGCCATCAAGGGGGACACTTGTATTGATTTATCTTGATGAGGCTTTTCCATCAAGGGGGACACTTGTATTGATTTATCTTGATGAGGCTTTTCCATCAAGGGGGATATTTGTATTTGTTATTATACCTTGATGAGGTTTTGCCATCAAGGGGGACACTTGTATTGATTTATCTTGATGAGGCTTTTCCATCAAGGGGGACATTATGTATGATTGATAAAGGATATTGTACAATGGTAAGGATGATGGGTGGGATTCATGACATAGGACACCCATTGCATGGCATTGCACCTAATTGCATGGTTTTGATGTAATATTAGCTATGTGTTTTGTTATCACTAATCCATGTGTTGGCCCTACTCGGAGTACCTACTAGGCACGTTGTCTAACGCCCTATTCTACTTTAGATGACGACACAGGAAACGGAGGACGTGACGGGAGCCAAGCGTAGGAGCTTGGGGAAGCGGGCTAGATGATTTACTTAAATTTATTTTGGAATGTAATTTGAGTAATTTAGTTCATCGGACTGTAATAATTTAGATTAGTTGCTATGGTTTGGATTTTATTTTGGACATTATGATTTTGAGATATTCTAGTAATTTAAGTGACATACGTCCTTGCTATCTAAAATTGGTAGGATAGACTCTATTATAATTTCGCATTAAGTGATATTTCTGCAAGCTTACTTTCTACGTGTGAACTGTTCTCGTGGACTTAGTTCCACGCACACGTAGGGTTGGCCAGTTAAGGGCCGGGCTTTAGAAGCTCGGACTTAACTCACGTCGTGACGTCCCGCGCCTTTGTCACTCTTTATTTCAAAAGGAAAAAAAATAGACTCTGACTGTCGGTTAATTAAGCGAGTGAAAAGGGGCGGACGTTACAGTATGATTGGTTAATGTAAAACTAATGGAATGATCTTGGACTTAATGAAAAGAACAAAAGACTAAAAAGAAGACTCAAAACCAAGGGAGTGAGGTTCGGCCATGTTGTATGGCCAAACCCCACTAAGGTATGTTTATGGACTTAAACATGGTGGGAAATTAGATGGAACATGGGTTTTGATTTATTGTTATGCAATAAGGTAACGGGACCTCACAAGCGGTGTACGATCGGCCTGACGCGATCGGTGAGCGGTTTTAGGACAAAAACGCAAGGACACGTTAGTTGATCATTCGTAGGATTCTAGCTCATTGAAACCATGGGATATGTATGATGTTTTTAATTCATATTTTGATAAGTTATTTTGGTATCAAACAATATGTTGCAATTATGGGATTTTCATGCTATATTTTGTAATATTCCATAGCATGTTGGCATTTGCATCTCATGCATAGTATGGGAGGGATGGAAGGTAACCGGAGACCCACGCTCCGTTGGAGCGTCCGTAAGTCGTGAGGGGTACCTTGATGTGCATTATCCCATCAAGAGGTAACTGGAGACCACACTCTGTCGGGGTGTCTGTAAGACAACTGCGGGGATACCTTGATGAGGAGTTTTTTGTCAAGAGGATACTATGTTTCGTGGGGGATACCTTGATGAGGAGATTCCATCAAGAGGATGTTTGTGATTGTGATATGGGTGATGGGTGGGACTCATGGCATATGACACCCATGCATGGCATTGAATCAGCATGATTATGATCTCTATTATCATGCAATGTTTCTGGTTTTTATCTGTATGATTGGATCTCTATTATCATACACTGTTTTGGATACAATGCTTTACAAGTACGGTATGATGTATTATATCTGGATTTTTACACTAACCCATTTGTTTGACCCTATTTGGAATACCTACTGGGCGCGTTGTCTAACGCCCTACTTCTACCCTAGTTGATGACACAGGAATTGAATGGAATGAGGAACGAGATGTAACGCCCGCCCCTTTTCACTATGCTTAATTGACCGAAAATCAGAGTATTTTTTTTTTTTTGAAATAAAGAATGACAAAGGGCGCGGGACATCACGACGCGAGTTAAGTCCGAGCTTCTAAAGCCCGGCCCTTAACTGGCCAACCCTACGTGTACGTAGAACTAAGTCCACGAGAACGGTTCACACGTAGAAAGTAAGCTCGCGGGATATAACTTAATGCGGAAATTATAATAGAGTCCATCCTACCAATTTTAGATAACAAGGAAGATTACACTACTTAAATTACTAAAATACCTCAAATCATAATGTCCAAAAGTAAAGTCCAAACCATAGCAAGAAATATAAATTATTACAGTCCGACGAGCTAAGTTACTCAAATTACATTTCCAAAATAAATCTAAGTAAATTAACTAGCCCGCTTCCCCAAGCTCCTATGCTTGGCTCCCGTCGCGTCCTTCATTTCCGCCATCCCCTGCGTCATCAGCTAAGGTGGAAGTAAGGCGTTAGACACGCGCCCAGTAGGACTCCGAGTAGGGCCAACACATGGATTAGTGATAACAAGCACATAGATAATAATATAATGAAAACCATAAAATGAATGCCATGCCATGGGTGTCTTATGTCATGAGTCCCACCCATCATCCTTACCATTGTACATTGTCCTTTTTCCAATCATACATACAATCCCCCTTGATGGAAAAACCTCATCAAGGTAAATCAACACAAGTATCCCCCTTGATGGAAAAACCTCATCAAGATAAATCAACACAAGTGTCCCCCTTGATGGAAAAACCTCATCAAGATAAATCAACACAAGTATCCCCCTTGATGGCAAAGCCTCATCAAGGTATCCCCATATTTGCGTCTCGGTCGCCCCGACGGAGCATGGACTCCGGTTATGTCTCAACACATCAAGAAATCCCCATGTTTGCTTCTCGGTCGCCCAGACGGAGCATGGATTTCGGTTCCATTATTTTCCCGCCCATGCCATGCATGAGATGTAAATGCAATATGCTATGTAATATATAATTCATAGCCTTAAAACCCATCTTAAAACAATCACATGATTACCAAAATAAATCAAGGAAAACAATCGTACAACACATAATCCATGGCTTACAATAAGGTAGGAATCCTACCGAATACTGATTAACGTTCCTTTAAGTTTTCCGTCCACAAATCCGGTCACCGATCGTGCACCGCTTGCGATGTCCGGTACCTTATAACATATCAATAATCAGCCCATGTTTTATCCATGATTAAGTCCCTAGCACATGCCTTAATGGGGTTCGGCCATACACCATGGCCAAACCCTACTAATTAGGTTTGTGGGTCCCATCTTAATCCATTGATCCTTTTAATTGTGTGAGTCTAAAAACAGCAACCTATGCTCCATAAATCAGCAATTAAGATTATCATTTGGAACTCTTAAGTCCACAAACATCCCCCATGGGGTTCGGCCATACACCATGGCCGAACCCATGGTTCTTCATTTTGGCCATTATTTACGCTTTTGCCACTGCTCCTTCCATGGTTAAGTTCTCATTTTATTTCTCCATTCTTAGGCCCATAATTGATCCATAATCTTTGATCCATTAATGACTCACCAATCATGAGATACAACCATTCAAAAATCAGCTATTTACTTAACCTAATTCCCATTAATTAAAGCATATACATAGACCTTAATCTTAGCCCATCAATTGGTTCACAATTGGGTCATGGGTTCGGCTATACACCATGGCCGAACCCATGATGTTAATTTCCTTACTTCTCTTGGATCATTTATCACATTTTTGATCCATAAACTTAGATCCCTCAATGACTCACCAATCATGTCATGGAATAATTAAAATCAGCCCCTTTAATTTAACCTAATCCCCATTAATTTAAACACATACATAACTCCAACTTAACCCATCAAATAGGTCATGGGTTCGGCCATACACCATGGCCGAACCCATGATGTCTTTTCCCCATTTTTCCTTGGATCCATTACAACACTTTAGATCCACCAATAGTCCTTTCTTGAGGGGGTTTAAATCACACATTTAAACCATCATTCTTAACCACATTGGAGTCCATTAACTTAGCCATATTCCCCATTTATTTTTCCATCATTTTACCCCCATCAAAGTCACCAATACACCACCATAGGGTTCGGCCATACACCATGGCCGAACCCATGGTTCAAAAATATTCCATCCATAAAAATCTCTCCATGGTTTTCCTCATTTAAAATCCTTTTAAAAATCATTAACATTTAATCATTAAGACCTTAAAAACATAAATCGTCCTTCCATGGTTTTAATCCTAAAAACCTCATTAAAATTAGTTAGTTACCTACCATGGGGTTCGGCCATACTACATGGCCGAACCCTATGGTTTATGATTCCTTCAAAAATCACTTCTCCATGCTTTAATAATCTTAATACCTAATGTCCTTAATAGTCCTTTATTTTCCTTAACCTATCTTTCCCATTTTGTCCATTTCTCATCCTTTCCTTGGATGGATTTTAGATCCATGGCCCATAACATTTTTGGCCACCATTTAATCTAAGAAATGGACTCCATTTTTAAACCTTAAAAAAAACTAACATCTTGTTTAGAGATATTTGCCAATCGGACGGCTCCTCCGACTTCCTTTTCTCCCTTTGGATTCCTTAGTCTTCTTTCTTCTTCTTCTCATTGTTGTTCGGCCAAGATGTGCTTGATCAAATGATATCTCCAATGTTTGGGTTCGGCTAAGGTGAAGGTAGATTGAGAGAAGGAGAGGAGGAGAGGATGAGAAAGAATATCCTAAGTCTTGATATTGAAGTGGTGGGCCAATGCTTGAGTTTTTTCTTCTCTTCTTCTAAGTCTTTTCTTCCTCTTTGGTCATGTGAGAGTGAGGGACGGCTTTGGAGAATGAGAGATGGAGAGAGTGAGATGAGAATGGGATGAGATGAAAACCCATCTCATTTGGTTGCTTAAGCTACACTTCACCATCATTTCCCTCCACCCACCAAGCATGGGCTTACATGCCTTAGTGGTGGTGGTTGAGACAAAACCACCACCAAGCCAACGGTTTTGGTGCCTTGAGATGGGGTGGTTTGGTCTTCCATCTTGACCATTTGACCATCATCATGGAGGGGTATGAGTCATCATGCGTTGGGTGGTGGTGGTTGAGATGAAACCACCACCCTAAGCCCATGGTTTAGTTGTGTTTTCTTTGAGTGGTTTGGGTGGTTTCAATGAGATGAAACCACCCATTGACTTATCTCTTTGACTCCCCATTTGACTAACTTAATTAATTTAGGTTAATTAATTCTCAATTAACCCCTTTAATCTCCTTGATTCTTCTCCATTAATCCACCCATGGTTGACCAAGTCAACCATGGTGGCCGGCCCCACTAACTCCTTGCCTACCCGCCACCTCACTTGATGAGGTGGAGGTGGGCCCCATTCGGCCATGTCACCTAGGTTTAATTAAATACTAACTTAGATGATTTAAATTTAATTAAATCCATTCCAACAAATTGGATCACCATTGGGCCCATGGCCCAATTAAATTCTCCTCCTACCCATTTACCTTAGAACTTAAATCATCTTGACCCATTGGGTCCCAAATGGGTATTGGGCCCAATTGACCATCCTTGGCCCAATTAATCATCATTTACCCAATTAAGTGAACTCATTCCAATCCATGGCCCATTGGACCAAACTTGGGCCATTGTCCAAATTTTGATCCATTTAACATCTATTCCATCTAAATTCCCAATTTCCATCATTAAAATGAATAATAGCTAACATATATATCGATTTAAAAATCCGGGCTATTACACGAGATCGGAGCCAAGCTTAGGCGCTTGGATGTTTTAGTTTCGTTTTATTTAAGTTACTCATGGACAATGTATTTTGAGTAGCCAGCATTCAGGATTGTAATAACGTAGATTAGTTGCTATGGTTTAGAATGTTAATTTTGGATATTTTAACGTATGATAATTATTATTAAGTGATGGATATTTTAATTCATATTTTGATGAGTTATTTTGTATGAAATGTTATGTTTCAAATATGGATTTTTTGTGATGGACATCCTTGCTATCTAAAATGGAATAGAATTATTATTCTATTATTTTTCTGCATCTATGATTTATTCTGCATGTTAACTTGAGTACGTGTGAACCGTTTTAGTGGACTTGGTCCACGCACACGTATGGTTGGCCAGTTAAGGGTTGGGCTTTGGAAGCTTAGACTTAGCTCGCATCCTGATGTTCTCGCTCTCTCTCACTCTTTTATTCAAAAAAAAAAATAGACTCTGATTTTCGGCGAGTGAAAAAGGGCGGGGCATTACAGTGTATGGCCGAACCCCATGAACCATTTGATGAACCAATGGATGGACCATTTTAAAGGGTTATTTAGAGTTTTATGCATGTTTAAATGAATGGACGATTAAGCTAGGAAATGAGGGATTTAATTATATATCTATGTTATGAACTTGAGTATGGGTAAGTAAATTATGTGATTACCTATGGAAGGAAATAAATAGCCAAATGGTAAAATTGAAGGAACATGGCCATGGCCGAACCCCATGGATCATGTTTTTGGATTAAGGAATCATGTATGGATCATTTTTGAGACTTAAGTCATATGTAAATAAACTAAGTAATTAGCCATGGATGGAATAATGGCAAAGATGTAAATAGGTGAAAATGATGGACCATGGGTTCGGCCATGGTGTATGGCCAAACCCCATGGGGAATGTTTTATGAGTTTAGGGTGTTAATAAGGTTAAATGATTAACTTATATGTGTTTGGTTTAATGAATCAAAGATGATATAATCTTGGACTTAATTTAAAGGACCAAAGGACTCAAAAGAGGGACTAAAACCAAGTGGGTGAGGTTCGGCCATGTTGTATGGCCGAACCCCACCAAGACATATTTATGGACTTAAGTACGATTGAAGGATAAATGGAACGGTGCTTTGATTTATTGATATGTTATAAGGTAATGGAACCTCACAAGCGGTGTACGATCGTGAGCGATTTCCGGACTAAAACACAAGGACACTTTAGTGGTCATTTGTAGGATTCTACCTCTTTGAAATCATGGGACATGTAATATGATTTTAGTTCATGTTTTGCTGAGTTATTTTGTATCAAATGTTATGTTTTAAATATGGAAGTTTTATGCTATGATTTATACTATTACATAGCATGTGGACATTTACATCTCATGCATGGCATGGGAGGGATGATTTGTAACCGGAGGCCACGCTCCGTCGGGGCGTCCGTAAGGCATCCGTGGGAAGACCTTGATGTGCATTATCCATCAAGAAGTAACCGGAGAACACACTCATTCGGGGTGTCCGTAAGGCAACTGTGGGGATACCTTCTTGAGGAGAATTCCATCAAGAGGATACATGTGTTTGTGATGGGTGGGACTCATTGCATACAACACCATGGCATGGCATTGTTTTACAAGGTTTTGATATTATGTTATTTATATGATTTGTACTAACCATGTGTTAACCCTATTTGGAGTACCTACTGGGCGCGTTGTCTAACACCCTACTTCTACCCTAGTGGATGACACAAGAATTGAAGGGAATGATGAACGTGATCGGAGCCAATCATAGGAGCTTGGATGTGTTTAATTTCATTTTGTTTAAGTTACTAATGGACTATGTAATTCGAGTAACTAGCGTTTGGGCATGTAATAACTTAGATATTTTGGTATGGTTTAAATGGTTTATTTTGGATATTTAAGTTAAGATAATTATGGTTAAGACATGGACTACTTTGCTATCTAAAATGGAATAGAATTAAGATTCTATTATAATTCGGCATTTATGTTTTATTCCTCAAGTTAACTTGAGTACGTGTGAACCCTTTTTGTGGACTTGGTCCACGCACACGTATGGTTGGCCAGTTAAGGGTCGGGCTCTAGAAGCATGAACTTAGCTCTCGTCATGACGTCCCGCTCTCTCTCACTCTTTATTATAAAAAAAAAAAATAGACTCTGATTTTCGGCGAGTGAAAAAGGGCGGGACGTTACAGTTGGTATCAGAGCGAAACGGGAAGGTTGAGTCTTCGAAGTAAGATTAAGACGGTTTCATGTCTCACTGAAAGATAAGAATCCCAACTGACCGACTCTTCGGAGTCCGCTGCACGGGGCCCAGATTAATTTACTTCGTTATATTCAGACTGAAACATTCAATCTGAGAAAAACAATGAATGATAGCAAAGGAAGTACAGTCACAATAACTGGATTTATCAAACAATGCAAATTAGGAAATATTTCTCCGATATACCCAAATTGAGAAACAAACAATAGAAACTTAGGAAGTTTCCCCAAAAACAAAGAAATACAAAGAGTGCTTAGTTCGCAATTTCCCCAAAATGAGAAAAACACAAACTTTACGATGAAACTAAGTCAAGATGCTTTTCAAGTACTTAGGAAAAATGCCTCTGAAGAGAAGGACTCGACAAAACCAAAAAGGGGATGAAAAAGAGATACAAAGTTCTCAACATGAAGAGGAGGGACAACAACTCAACATGAAGAGGAAGAACAACAATCCCTACACAATGAACAACCATCCCACCAAGAGGAGAAAGAACAAAACAGCGTGAATATACTGGTGGTGCCTCCTGAACTACAAAGCTTGGTCCAAGCAGTGGTTACTTCTGTTCTTCAACAGCATCTGAAATGAAATGCAACCACAAGCGACGCCAATGACAGGAGCATGGTTAGGGATTTCCAGCAACAACGCCCCCCTTACTTCAAAGGGAAAGAAGGGGTTGTCGGATCAGAAAACTGGTTGAAGAAGATTACTCAGATCCTGACCCTATTAAACATCTCGAGTCATGACGACAAGATATTGTTGGCTACATCACAACTAATTGATGATGCCGGTAAATGGTGGGAGGTAATAGAGAAACAGCGAGCCGGAAAGGGAAAGAACTGCAATGACGTGGGAGTTGTTCTCAGCTACATTTTTGGATCACTACTTCCCTGAGGAGGGAAAGGAGCACCATACCCAAGCGTTCATATCCTTGGTACAAGGCATCACGACGGTGGTAGAGTACCATCAGGAGTTCCTCAGTTTGTCCTGTTATGCAATATATATGGTGGATACGGATTACCGAAGGGCTCGCAAGTTTGAGCGGGGCCTACGGCCAAGCATTAGGGCGAAGGTAACCATATTCAAGGAAGCTACACTGGCAGAGGTGGTCAGCAGGGCCACCATAGCGGAACAAGAGATGGCCGAGATAGTGCGGTTTGACAACTGCCGGGGTCAGAGTGGGAGATGTACATTTCAGCTCAACAAGAGGTTTCGACCAAACTTGGGAAGACCCTCACCTTCCACTGGGTGAACAGGGGACTTTTGTCCCAATCATCCCTCCCCATTAGCATCAGTCTCACAGGTTCCCCGAGGGGTGAACAATTGTTTCCATTGTGACCAGCCGGGTCATTTCAAGAGGGAATGCCCACAGCTTAGCAGACCCTCTTATTCCAGAGGTTCCTTTCGTCCACCAATTGGATCACCTCATTCACGAGGGGGCAGGACATATAACCAGGGGGACAGGCCCCTAACCCTACCGGATCTGGACCGTTGTTTACTTTAGCTCCTCCAGTAGCAGTGGATCACTCCGTGATTCAAGGTATGGCAGTAGTCAATAGTTCCTACGCCTTTGCATTATTTGATTCTGGAGCATCCCACTCCTTCATATCTACTGCATTCATATCCGCTACCGGCACATTAATACAAAAATTGTCCACATCACTCACTATTGTATCCCCCGTCGGAGACACGTCATTGGGGCTTATATTCACAACAGTGAACACTAAACTCGCTGGATACAGATTTGAGTTCAGGTATCTGGTACTCGATATGACTGAGTACGATATTATCTTTGGCATGGACTGGTTGACTCGCGTTCAGGCCAACATCAATTGCCATCTTCGCAGGGTGAAATTTTGGTCACCTGAGGGGAAGCAATATGTGGTACATGCTGACAAACACAACATCCCTGTAAGAAGAAGATTGCATGAAGGGTTGAATCACCAAGTATTGAACAGTATCAAATTAAACAAGGCACCGGTGGCTGAACTTCCGGCGATAGTGAAAGACTACGAGGATGTATTCCTAAAAGAACTCCCTGACTTGCCACCCATGAGGGAGATTAATTTTGAGATCAAACTGTACCCTAGCACTGCTCTAGTATCATTGTCACATTACCAGATGGCACCAGCTGAGATGTCTGAGCTAAAGAAACTGATTGATGAACTGCACAGACTAGGATGCATCCGGAATAGTACATCGTCTTGGGGAGCTCCGGTGTTATTTGTGAAGAAGAAAGACGGTACACTCCAGATGTGTGTGGATTACCAAAAATTGAACCAGTTGACTGTCATCAACAAGAAGCCTCTACCCAGGACTGATGATCTATTTGATCAACTTAGGGGTTCCAGCCATTTCTCAAAGATTGATCTGATGTCCTACTACCATCAAATCCGAGTTAAGGATGAGGACATAGAGAAGACAGCCTTCAAAACGCGGTATGGACTATATGAGTTTGTAGTCATGCCGTTTGCACTCACCAATGCACCGACTGTGTTCATGGATTTAATGAACAGGATCTTCTGCCCTTACTTAGACCAATTTCTGATTGTATTTATTGAGGACATCCTGATCTATTCCAAAAGTCAGGAGGAACATGCTGAGCACATGTGGATAGTTCTGGACATCCTGAGGAAGAACCAGTTGTATGCCAAAGCCAGCAAGTGTGAATTTTGGCTATCTAAAGTTAATTTCTTGGGACATGTTATATCAATAGAAGGTATAGCCGTGGACCCGGCTAAGGTGGCGGCAGTGAGCGAATGGAAAGCACCGAAGAACGTGACCGAGATTAGTAGCTTCCTGGGATTGGTTGGTTACTACAGGAAGTTTATCATGGACTTCTCCAAGATTGCATCTACACTTACCCGACTCACTCAAAAAGGAGTCAAGTTTGAGTGGTCAGATGTGTGCAACTAGAGATTTGAGGAGCTGAAAAATAGACTTACAACTGCTCCTATCTTAATTTTACCAGAAAGAGGCAAGGGCTATGAGGTACATTACGATGCTTCAGGAATGGGACTAGGGTGTGCTCTCAGTCAAAGTCAGCATGTGGTGGCTTATGGTTCAAGACAGTTGAAAATTCATGAACACCTCTATCCCACACATGATCTGGAACTAGGTGTAGTAGTCTTCGTTCTCAAAAATTGGAGACACTATCTATATGGCGAGAAGTTTGAAGTGTTTCCAGATCATTAGATCTTGAAATATTTGTTTGATCAGAAAGAGCTCAACATGAGGCAGCGCAGATGGATGGAATATCTACAAGATTATGAGTTCGCACTTCGATATCACCTGGCAAGGTGAACAAAGTGGTGGATGCCCTCAGCCGTATATCACATGCATCAGCGGCCAGTCTGATCAGAACAGAATGGGAGATGCTAAATACTATTCGAGAGTTCAATCTATATATCAATAACCATGGGAGTATGTACAATCTGATCATACGGTCCAACATGGTCTCCAGGATTGAACAGGAGTAGTGGACAGATCTGGAAGTGGAGGAGATATGGGCCAAGATGTCTACTGGTGTGGTCCTACCGGAATGGGAGTTACGACCAGGACAGGGTCTTGTATTCCGGGTAGGACATATGTGCCTAAAAGGTGCATAAGAGATTGTTGATTGAGGCACACCAAACCAAACTCTCTATTCATCCGGGTAGCACCAAGATGTGTCACGACCTAAAGAGACACTACTGATGGCATGGGCTCAAAAGAGATGTAACAGAATTTGTCACCCATTGCTTAACTTGCCAGCAGGTTGTAACACCCCGATTTCTCAAAGATATGAATATTTACGAAAATGCCCCTAGATTGGTAAATTTGAAAATTATGATGTTAAATGAGAAAATGGTGGGGCCCATTGTTCAAATTAAGATCCTATGAACATATTATAAGGGTCAAATTATAATGGATGGGTAATGTACATCAAATTGGGTTAAAATGGTTAATTGGGTCAAAGAATTCTCAATGATTGGAATAATTATGAAAATGCCCATGGATTGGTGAATTCAATAAATGTGATTGTAAATAAGGAAATAGTGGGGCCCATTGTTCAATTGAATACCCTATGAGCATATTATAAATGTCAAATTTGATTGGATGGGTAATGAACAACACATTAGGTCAAACTGGCTAATTGGGTCAAAGGACCCAATTGGGACCCAATGGGTCATAATGGATTATTTGACCATTGGGTGAGCTCAATTTAAATGGGGTTAAGCTGAATTGATTGGAAATCAAGTGGAGCAAAAATGGGTAGGCTTGATGCACAAGTGAAAACTATTTAAAAATGACAAAATCAGCCCATTAATGGGTCATGTTGTCAAAACTGGTCAAGGGGTTAATTGGGGACCCCATGGGTCGGGTTGACCGGTTGACCGCGGATGACCGTGTGGGTCCTCAATTGAACTCAAGTATGAGCTAGTACAGCTCGAGTTGGACTGATTTGGATTGAGTTTTAATTAAGAGAAGAGTTGACTCAAATATGGTGCATTAAATGTATTGAGTTGGATGAGCTGAGTTGGAATAAAAAAATCATGAGTCAAGTGAGTCAAGAGGAAGTGGAAAGGAGTTCTAATCTCACACAACTCTTAGATAGACAAATCCTAGCCGTTGGATGAAGGGGTGCCTTGGCCAAAGCCAAGGGACACCAAGCTTGGGCGGCATGCATCTCATCTCATGAGATGCATGGGCTGAAGTTAATGGATGCAACATTTGGCACCAAGGGGTGCCTTGAATGGCACCCAATATCCCATCGATTTTATCAAGGTTTAATGAGGGAAATGAATGGATGTTGTGGCTGAATTAAAAAAGGGATAGACCACATCATTTGGCCGTTTTTCACACAAGAAATTCTAAGGAATCCTCATCTCTCTCTCCCTCTCTCCAAACTCTTTTCTTGGCTAAACAAGCGGTGGTGTTTGCACCAATTGATCAAGCATAAACAGCAAAGGATTAAGGAAGAAGAAAGGAAACAAGAGGGAAGAAGGCAAAGGAAAATTGGTGAGATTTTCTTAAAAGTTATGTAGTTAAATAAGTTGTGAAAAGGGTGTGATTGGGCCATCATTTGGCCGAATGCATCAAGGATTAGACCTTAGATGGAAGTTCATAATTAAGATGGAAACTTGATCATTGGGTTCGGCCATTGGGCATGGCCGAACCCCATGGAAATAATTGGTTGGTTTTGATGGTTTTTGAAACATAAAAACCATGCAATTTGTGGGACTGTTATAGATGTTTCTATTAGATTTAAAATGCATGTTTTAAAAAGGTTTAAAACATGGATTTGGATGTCATGAAGGGCTGAAGGTATCATGGGTCTAAACCTTGGGTATAACATGATGAAAGGGATCATTGGGTTCGGCCACCTTGGCTGGCCGAACCCCATGAAATGTTATGGTTATTTGGATTGAGTTTTTATTAAGTGAAAACCATGCAAATGATGTACTCTTTTGAAAGATTAAATTAGACATAAGATGAATGTCTAAGAAGTTCAAACCAAAGGCCATAGTGTTCGGCCTATAAGCATGGCCGAACCCCATGAAATGGTGTGATAATTTTATGGTTAATGATGATGGTTTTGGGAGATAAAAACCATACATTACCATGGGGTTTTTATGTGATTTACATGAAGATAATTTGCTGTTTTTGGTTCACTAATATATGGCTGAACCATGTTAATGTTGTGGTTAAGTTGCTCATCCAAATCATGGAAAGACGATGGACCAATTGAATCAAGAGAACCATTGGGTTCGGCCATGTGTATGGACGAACCCCATGGACCATTTTATATGGACTGTTTTGGTTGAATCAAAGGGGTTTCAAGTTTGAAGATTATGGAACAATATGAGGTATTTAAAAGGGTTCTAAATGAACAATTGGACAAGATATGGGTTGGCCATGTCATGGCCGAAACCATAGGGTTTCTATAGCTAAGTTAAGATATGGAAGTTTAAATGGGAAAGCCATAGGGTTCGGCCATATGTATGGCCGAACCCCATGACCATGTTTATGGGTTTTATGATTACATTTCATGGAAATAATTAGTGGTTCTAAAGTTTAAGCATGATACAATTATGAATGGATAAAGAGATCAAATTAAAGTGGGTGAGGTTCGGCCATGGGTATGGCCGAACCCCACAAGATGTTTTTGGGTCTAAGATGTGAATGAATATTTAAATGATAGTATGATTTACTTATTGTTATATGGACAAGGTAACGGAAGTTGAACGACGCGCTAGTCGTGAACGGGTGACGCTTTAAGAAAGAACAAACACCGAAGTTAATCTTCCGTAGGTTTCCTACCTACTTGTAACCACAAATATGATTTGGTTTTATCATGTTTTTATGAGATATGTTGTATTTGATATTATGTTTCAAATGTGGTTTTTGAATGATGAGTTATGTATTTACAAATGATATACAATGCATTGACATCTCATGCATTGCATGGGGTGATGATTATGGGTTATCTTGACTTGAGAGTCCCAATGAAAGAACACTGTGAAACAACTCAATGATGAAGTGTCTTTCCACAGAAAATGAGGATTACTGTGGATTACCTTATCATTTGAGTCCCAATGAAAGAACACTGTGAAACAACTCAATGATGAAGTGTCTTTCCACAGAAAATGAGGATTACTGTGGATTACCTTATCGTGTGAGTCCCAAATGAAAGTGTATTGTGATTTACCTTGACAGTGAGAGTCCCGTCAAGTGATGGCTATGTATATGTGTGATGGGGAGGGGCTCATTACATTTGCATACATAGCATTGATTTATCTGTTTTTGATGACCATATATACTATGATATATGCATGTTTTATACACTAACCCTGTGGTAGCCTTAATCGGAAATCCTACTGGGCACGTTGATCTAACACCCTAATTCTATCCATAGAGGATAATGCAGGAACAAGGAAGGGGAAAGAGAAGGTCGTGGACCTGGAGGGGAGCCAAGCTTAAGTTTTGAATGATGATTGGGATTTCTATATTACTGTTATATTGAATACATCTTTATGGACATGTAATGGCTAGTATCTTTGCTATGGTTTGAATTACAGTCTTGATGTTGGATATATGAATTAAGTTATTGTGGATAAATGCTAAGTTTGAGAATAGTCTAATGAGGTTATATGTTAAAGCAAACTTGACTTGTAACTTGCTATCCGATAATGGAGTAGTCTGAGTATTGATTATAATTCCGCATATTTGACATATTCCGCAATCAGTTATGTCCATTCCGCAAGTTTTACTTAGTTCCATGTGTGGATTATTTATCATGGGTTTAGTCCATGCACACATGGGTGGCCAGTTAAGGGTCGGACTTGGATAAGTCCGGACTTAACTCGCGTCTTGACGTCTCTCCGCCCTTGTCCGGTTTATGTTAAAAAAAAAATAGACTCTGAAAATCTCGGAGAGGGTGGGGCGTTATACAGGTTAAGACGAAACATCAGAAGCCACCAGGGTTATTCAAACCCTTACAAGTGCCGGAGTGGAATGGGAACACATCTCCAAGGATTTTGTGAAAGGGTTGCCAAGGTCCTCAAAGAGCAACGATGTGGTAGACCGATTGACCAAGTCTGCACACTTTCTTCCCATCAGGATGACAAATTCATTTGAGACCTTGGGTCGACGGTATATCAAGGATATCATCAGACTACATGGTATTCCCTGAACTATTGTGTTCGACAGAGATGGCCGATTCACCAGCAGAGTGTGGTAGAGCATGTAGTCGGCCATGGGAACAGATCTACTGACTAGCACAACATTCCATCCACAAACTAATGGGCAGTCTGAGAGGAAGATACAGACATTGGAGGATATGCTGAGAGCATGTATGCTAGATTTCAAGGGTGGATGGGAGGATCACTTGCCGCTGGTAGAGTTCTCATACAACAACAGTTACCAAGCAAGCCTCCAGATGGCTCCATTCGAGGCTTTATATGGTAGACCATGTAGATCACCTATGTGCTAGACTCGAGCTAGTTGAAGAGACTACAACACAGATACAGTTGATACGGTAGCACCTACTTGCTGCACAGAGTAGTCAGAAGAGCTACGCTGACAAGAGGAGGAGGTTCCTTGAATTTGAGGTGGACGACTTAGTGTTCTTGAAAGTCTCGCCACGAAAGGGACACATGAGATTTGGAAAGAAGGGGAAACTGTCACCTAGATATGTGGGGCCGTTTCCAATCTTGAAGAGGATGGGGGAGGTAGCTTACCAATTGGCGCTTCCTCCACAGTTATCATCTTTGCACGATGTATTCCATATATCTATGTTGAGGAAGTACAATCCTGATCCCTTACACGTACTGAATGTACAAGACATAGAGGTGCAAAGCGATGTGACTTACGTCGAAAAGCCTGTCAGAGTGGTGGAGACAGAACAAAGGGTGTTACGAAACCGAGCGATTCAGTTCATCAAGGTGGTATGGGATCGACATGGTAATGAGAAAGCCACTTGGGAACTTGAATCGGAAATGAGAATAGGTCACCCTGAGCTATTTATGTAATTTGTTTGAAACCCTACTTCGCTCGATTTTTGAGACAAACGTTTTAAAAAGAGGGTTGTATTGTAACACCTCGGATTTTCAAGTTATCAATATATATGACATTTGCCCATTTAATTTGTGAATTAATGGATATGGACCTTAGATGGGTAAGGTGTTGGGTCACTTGCCCAATTAAGACCCAACGAATGTTGGATATGGTTCAATTGAATTAAATGGGTGAGATTTATTTAAGTGGGTCAAAATTGTTAATAGGGTCAAAATGCCCAATTGGGACCCAATGGGTCGAGATTGACTTGGTTGACCACCATGTGAGTTTAAGCTTAATTAAATTGGGGTGAATTAAGTTGGAAATGGAATCAAGTAATTAAGTTAATTTTAAGTGAGTTAAATGAGTTGAATTAAAGAGGTGAGTTGAGTTAGATAAATTGAATGGAAGTTAATGAGAATTTGATCTCAAGTGAGTGGAGTGGGAAGGTGGAGAGGTGCATCTCATGAGACCCAAGTCAAGACCACACGTTGGAGGGGGGAGTTTCATCTCATGGGAAGAAACTCCAAATGTATCATTAATGGGAAGGTGGACGGCTTTGTGATGTTACACAGGCCTACACAAGGCATACACATTGGAGATGGGAGTTTCATCTCATGGGATGAAACTCCAAATAGATCATTGATGAGGGAGGTGAAGGGTTGTGGTGGTTACACAAGCCTACACAAGGCATACACGTTGGAGATGGAGGGCTTCCATCTCAAGATGGAAACCCAAGGGTCAAACGGTGGGAGTGTTTCATCTCATGGATGAAACCTCCAAATGAAACATTAAGGAGGGATGTGAGGAGGCATAGGAGTTACAAAGGGGTATCACCAAAGGACATCACCCTTGGCTGAATTTCATTAAACAAGAAAAGACTAAGGGGTTGCATTTTAGACTCTCACTCTCTCCCTCTCACTCAAGGCCGATCCTCTCTCATTGGCAAAGGGAGAAGACTTAGAGTTTTATCTCAAATCTTCTCTCTTTCTCCCTCACTCAAACCTATACCTTTTGGCCGAACCACTCCTATAGATTTTATCAAGATCAAACTCGGCCAAGGATCAAGAAGGAAGGAAGAAGGGGCTAAGGAAGGAAAGGAGCAAGAAGGAGTGAAAGAAACCAGAGGAGTCGCGGAATCGGTAAGTACATGAATAAGTTTGCATAAGTAAGAAAAGATGATCAAGGACATGGTTCGGCCATTGCATGGCCGAACCCTAATTTTTATTATGGCTAAAGACTCTATGATGAACCATAGGGTTCGGCCATGTTGTATGGCCGAACCCCCATGGAAAGGTATTAAGGAATTTATATGGGTCTAAATGATATTAAGAGAAGATGATGAACCATAGGTTTCGGTCATGTTGTATGGCCGAACCCCATGGGAGGACATTAGTTATTTTAATGAATTTGAAGGATGAAAATCATAGATATATGTTCATGATTTTTAAAGATTTTAAAGGGTTTAATGGATGTATGTATGAGAGCCATCAAAGGATCAACCATGGAGGGACTTGTTTATGAACTTAATGTAACGCTCCACCCTTTTCACTACGCTTTCCGAAAATCAGAGTCTATTTTTTTTTTTTTTATATAAATAGAAGAGTGAGAGAGAGAGAGGTATGTCACGACGCGAGCTAAGTCCGAGCTTCCAAAGTCTGACCCTTAACTGGCCAACCATGCGTGTGCGTAGACCAAGTCCACTAAAATGGTTCTCACGTACTCAAGTTAACTTGCTGAATAAAACGTATATGTGGAATAACAATAGGATAACAATCCTATTCCAATTTAGACAGCAAAGTAGTCCAACACTTAACCATAATTATCATAACTTAAATATCCAAAAATTAACCATTCAATCCATAGCAAATATATCTACGTTATTACAATTCCGAATGCTAGCTATTCAAATACATAGTCCATGAATAACTTAAACAAAATATAACTTAATCATCCAAGCTCTAAGCTTGGCACCGATCTCGTTCCTCGTTCCGTTCACTCCCTGTGTCATCAACTAGGGTAGAAGTAGGTAGTTAGACAACGCGCCCAGTAGGTATTCCAAGTAAGGCTAACACATGGGTTAGTACCATAAATCCAGATATAATATATATCAAATCCAGATATAATAAATCATACCATACTTATAAAATATCGTATCCAAAATCATGTATGATAATAGAGATCCAATCATACAGATAAAAACCAGAAACATTGCATGATAATAGAAATCATAATCATGCTGATGCAACGCTATGCCATGGGTGCCATATGCCATGAGTCCCACCCATCAGCCATACAAAACATCCTCTTGATGGAAAACTCCTCATCAAGGTATCAAACAAAAATAGTATCCTCTTGATGGAAACCTCATCATCAAGGTATCCCCACAGTTGTCTTACGGACGCCCAGACGGAGTGTGGTCTCCGGTTACCTCTTGATGGAAAACTCCTCACCAAGGTATCCCCCACGATTGTATTACGGACGCCCCGACGGAGTGTGGATCTCCGGTTACATATCATCCCTCCCATGCCATGCATGAGATGCAAATGTCCACATGCTATGCAATTATACAAATCATAGCATTTAAAATTTCATATTTGAAAGATAACATTTTTACAACATAAACCATCAAAATAAGAAGGTAAACCATATTACATAACCATGGTTTCAAAGAGGTGGAATCCTACCAATGAGCACTAGTGTGTCCTTCCATTTTCGTCCGGAAACAGTTCACGATCGTACACCCCTTGTGAAGTCCCGTTACCTTATAACATATCTATAAATCAAAATCCATGTTCCATTTGCTTTCCTATTATATTTAAGTCCATAAACCATCCTTGTGGGGTTCGGCCATACAACATGGCCGAACTCACCTACTTGAGTTTGGTCCCTCTTTGGATTTAACCAATCACTTCCAAGTAACCATTTTAAAAACCCTAAATCCACCAAATACAACTTTGTGGGGTTCGGCCTACACTATGGCCGAACCTCACCTACTTGGTTTTAGTCCCTCCTTTGAGTTCTTTGATCTTTTAACTAAAGTCCAATCACACAATCCATTAATCTAATCATTCATACATTAACCATCTAACATGCATAAAACCCTAAGTCCATAAAATTCCTTAGTGGGGTTTGGCCATACAACATGGCCGAACCTCACTCCCTTGGTTTTGTGCTCATCTTTTCAATCCTTTGATCTTTAAGTTAGATACAAGATCATACCCTTTTTTATTCATACATCTAATCACTTATTCAACACTTACTTAATATTGATAACAACAAAGTCCACAAAACAATCCCCATGGGGTTCGGCCATACACCATGGCCAAACCCATGGTCCATTATTTTCACTTATTTACATCCTTGCCATTATCCTATCATGGCTAATTACTTAGCTTAATCCTCCATTCATTTAAATATGCATAACACTCCAAATAACACTTTAAAATGATCCATCAAATAGTTCATGGGGTTTGGCCATACACCATGGCCGAACTCATGTCCATCATTTTCACCTATTTACATTTTTACCATTTCCTCCATCACCTTATGTTTAGGTTCAAAACATAGGTCCATAAACATAGGTCTATAATTGAATCCTCCATTTAATCATCCATTTTAAATTCATAAACAAGTCCCTCCATGGTATATCCATTTTAAACCTTTTAACAACATTAATAAACTTTTCCCATGGGGTTCGGCCAAGCTATAATTCATCTTTTTCTCCTATAAATCAAATAACCATGATCAAAGTCTTTGATGGGGTTCGGCCATACCTCATAGCCAAACCCATGTTCCATGGTTCTCATACATAAGTCCATTTACACCCTTTAAAACCTTTTTAAAACTATAAACCTAACTCCATGATTTTCATCCTCCAATCTTCCATTAAATAACCAATGTCCTTCCATGGGGTTCGGCCATACAACATGGCCGAACCCTATGGTTCATCATAGAGTCTTTATCCATAATAACATTAGGGTTCGGCCATGCAATGGCTGAACCATGTCCTTAACTACTTTTTTCTTATTTTTGCAATTTATCAAGCACTTACCAATTCCGCGTCTCCTCCGGTTTCTTTCACTCCTTCTTGCTCCTTTCTTTCCTTAGCCTCTCCTTCCTTCCTTCTTGATCTTTGGCCGAAAATGATCTTGATAACTCTCTTAGAGTGGTTCGGCCAAGAGGTATGGATTGAGAGAGAGAGAGGAGCTTGAGATCAAAATTATTCTAAGTCCTTTTGTCTTGAGACAAGAATCGGCCTTGAGAGAGAGGGAGAGAGTGAGATGAGTAAACACCAAATGTTTCTCGTCTTGAGAGGTAACAGCCAAGAGGGAGAGGGAGAGAATGAAATGAAACTAAATTCTTTCCTTTGGTGGCACCCCTTTGTAACTCCCATGTTCCTTTATCTCTCTCCTTAATGCTCCACTTGGGGGTTTCATCCATGAGATGAAACTCCCAAGGCTCCAACGGTGTAGCCTTATTAGAATTGTGTAACTCCCATTTTCATTTACCTCCCTCTTTAGTGCTCCACTTGGAGGTTTCATCCTTGAGATGAAACTCCCAAGGCTCCAACGGTGTAGCCTTGTTTGAATTGTGTAACTCCCATTTTCATTTACGTCCCTCCTTAGTGCTCCACTTGGAGGTTTCATCCTTGTGATGAAACACTCCCAACGGTTTGGCTCTTGGGTTTCCATTTTGAGAGGGAAACCCCCATGCTTCTAACGTGCAAGCCTTGGTGTAAGCTTGTGTAACAACTCCAAACCATCCTCCTCCCATTTAATTCCCCATTTGGGGGTTTCATCCATGAGATGAAACTCCATATCCAACGTGTGGACACCTTAGGTTTGACCTTTTGAGATGTAACTTTCCATTTTATCACCCAACTCACTTGATATGAAAATCCCATTAACTTCCCCTCAACTCACCATAACTCAATTTTAATTCTTTTAAACTCAACTCACTTAACTTACTCAAAATCAAGTCAATCACTTGATTCCATTCCAACTCAATTCAGCCCAATTTAATTAGGCTTGAACTCACTTGGTGGTCAACCAAGTCAACCATGACCCATTGGGTCCCAATTGGGCATTTTGACCCAAATAACAACCTTGACCCAAATGAATACATCTTACCCATTTAATTTCAATTGAACCTTATCCAATATCCGTTGGGTCTTAATTGGGCAAGTGACCCAACACCTTACCCATCTAAGGTCCATATCCATTAATTCACCAATTAAATGGGCAATTCCCATAAATATTTATAACTTGAAATTCCGGGGTGTTACACTTAAGATGGTAAATTATTTAAGAAGAAGATGGAGATAAGACATCATGGGTTCGGCCATGGTGTATGGCCGAACCCCATGAACCATTTGATGAACAATTTGATGGACCATTTTAAAGGGTTATTTAGAGTTTTATGCATGTTTAAATGAATGGATGATTAAGCTAGGAAATGAGGGATTTAATTATGTATCTATGTTCATGGATATGTGTTATGAACTTGAGTACGGGTAAGTAAATTAGGTGATTACCTATGGAAGGAAATAAATGGCCAAATGGTAAAATTGAAGGAACATGGGTTTGGCCATGGTGTATGGCCGAACCCCATGGATCATGTTTTTGGATTAAGGAATCATGTATGGATCATTTTTGAGACTTAAGTCATATGTAAATAAACTAAGTAATTAGCCATGGATGGAATAATGGCAAAGATGTAAATAGGTGAAAATGATGGACCATGGGTTCGGCCATGGTGTATGGCCGAACCCCATGGGGAATGTTTTATGGATTTAGGGTGTTAATAAGGTTAAATGATTAACTTATATGTGTTTGGTTTAATTAATCAAAGATGATATGATCTTGGACTTAACTTAAAGGATCAAAGGACTCAAAAGAGGGACTAAAACCAGGTGGGTGAGGTTCGGCCATGTTGTATGGCCGAACCCCCCCAAGGCATATTTATGGACTTAAGTACAGTTGGAGGATAAATGGAACGGTGTTTTGATTTATTGATATGTTATAAGGTAACGAGACCTCACAAGCGGTGTACGATCGTGAGTGATTTCCAGACTAAAACACAAGGACACTTTAGTGGTCATTGGTAGGATTCTACCTCTTTGAAACCATGGGACATGTAATATGATTTTCGTTCATGTTTTTGCTGAGTTATTTTGTATCAAATGTTATGTTTCAAATATGGAAGTTTTATGCTATGATTTATACTATTACATAGCATGTGGACATTTACATCTCATGCATGGCATGGGAGGGATGATTTGTAACCGGAGGCCACGCTCCTTCGAGGCATCCGTAAGGCATCCATGGGAAGACCTTGATGTGCATTATCCATCAAGAAGTAACCGGAGAACACACTCCGTCGGGGTGTCCGTAAGGCAACTGTGGGGAAACCTTGATGAGGAGAATTCCATCAAAAGGATACATGTGTTTGTGATGGGTGGGACTCATTGCATACAACATTATGGCATGGCATTGTTTTAAAAGGTTTTGATATTATGTTATTTATATGATTTGTACTAACCATGTGTTAACCCTATTTGGAGTACCTACTGGGCGTGTTGTCTAACGCCCTACTTCTACCCTAGTGGATGACACAGGAATTGAAGGGAATGATGAACGTGATTGGAGCCAAGCATAGGAGCTTGGATGTGTTTAATTTCATTTTATTTAAGTTACTCATGGACTGGAATTCGAGTAACTAGCATTTGGGCATGTAATAACTTAGATTTTTTGCTATGGTTTGAATGGTTTATTTTGGATATTTAAGTTAAGATAATTATGGTTAAGACATGGACTACTTTGCTATCTAAAATGGAATAGAATTAGGATTCTATTATAATTCTGCATTTATGTTTTATTCCGCAAGTTAACTTGAGTACGCGTGAACCCTTTTAGTTGACTTGGTCCACCCACACGTATGGTTGGCCAGTTAAGGGTCGGGCTTTAGAAGCTCGAACTTAGCTAGCGTATTGACGTTCCGCTCTCTCTCATTCTTTATTATATATATAAAAAAAAATAGATTCTGATTTTCAGCATAGTGAAAAGGGCTGGGCATTACAGGCTGTCTTCAGGACAGGTATAGGGTAGCGGGTATTGGGTAGCGAGTCACGGGTACCGGGTGGCGTGTACCAGGTACCGGGTGCGGGGTACAGGGTACCGGGTGCCGGGTACCCGGTCACGGGTAGCTGGTCAAGGGTAATGCGTGACGGGTAATGGGTAATGAGTGACGGGTAATGGGTAACAGATGTGAACAAGGTGTTATCTGCGGACGGGTAATAGACTGAACAGAGTGCTGTCTGCGGACGGGTTACACTGTCTGTAGGACGGGTTTCTATCATCCGCAGGATGGACAACGGACGAGTAATCGATTGAATTTTAAAGTGGAATTTTTTATATAATGTTCCAGATTGTTTAAGTTTAACTGGAAGTAGGTAAGGAATGATTTAAATCAATTGGATAATTAATTTGATTATTGTGTATGATGGAATTCATCTAAGGTAAAGAGATTTCACGGACGGGGGCGTGATTGGTTTTGACGAAATCATTGTGCGTCACATCACAAAACAGCAAGGATACAATACTTGGACGTGGGTAGGATTCCTCCCTTGTTGACACACTGTGGATTATATACATGTACTGTTTAATGTCCATATTTGATGAATTACTTTGAGTGTCAAATGATTATGTTTTAAGACTTGAATTTCAATGCCATTATGTACTTGATATAAATGGCATCATTGCAATCATTACCTCATGCATGGCATGGGAGGGAACACAAGGGAGGAGTTCACGCTCCATTAGGGGTTTCCGATAAACAAACATGAGGAGGAATCCACACTGATTTGAATTGACATACAGGAAGAGACATATGATGTTTGAAATGTAAAGAGGAGTCCACGCTCCATTCGGTGGGACCGATAAGGCATACGTGGGGTGTAACACATCAATTTCTCAACGAAGTGGATAATGACGAAAATGCCCCTAATGTGATTAATTAATTATTTTGAGATGTCAAATAAGGAAATGGTAGGGCCCATTGCTCAAATTAAGATCATATGAACACATTATAAATGTCAAGTTTGATTGGATGGGTAATGAACATCAATTGGGTCGAAAATGGCTAAATGGGTCAAAGGACCCAATTGGACCCAATGGGTCATAATGGATGATTCGACCATTGTGTAAGCTCAAATTAAATGGGCTCAAGCTGAACTGATTGGAAATTAAGTATAGTAAAAATAGGTAGGCTTGAAACACAATTGAAAACCAATTAAAAATGGCAAAATCAGCCCATGAATGGGTCATGTTGTCAAAACGGGTCAAGGGGCTGATTGGGGACCCAATTGGTCGGGTTGACCAAGTTGACCACAGATGACCGTGTGGGCCCTCAATTGAACTCAAGTGTGAGTTAGTTCAGCTTGAGTTGGATTGATTTGGAGTGAGTTTGATTTAAGAAAAGAGTTGACTCAAACTAGGTGCATTAAATATGATGAGTTGGATGAGTTGAGTTGGAATAAAAATACCACGAATCAAGTGAGTCAAGAGGATATGGAAAGGTGTTTTAATCTCACACAACACTTAATCAAACCCATCCTAGCCGTTGAGAGTGAAGAGGTGCCTTGGCAAAGCCAAGGGACACCAAGCTTGGGCGGCATCATCTCATCCCATGAGATGCATGTGTTTAAAGGTGAAAGGTTGCAACGTTTGGGTGAAGGGGTGTCTTGAATGACACCCAATATCCCATTGGTTTTGGCAAGATTAAATGAGGGAAAGTGAATGGAAGTTGGGACTAAAATTACAAAAGGAAAAGGTTACCATTCTTGGCCGATTTCCACATTGTAAATCCAAGAAATTCCCATCTCTGTCTCCCTCTCTTCAAGTTCGTTTTTCTTGGCTGAACAGCAGAGTTTTTGGCACCAGTTAATCAAGCATAAACCAACAAAGAATTAAGGAAGAAAGGAAGAAATAGAAGGGAGAAGGCAAGGATCTTAGGCAAAGGAAATTTGGTAAGATTTCTTAAGTGTTCAAGTTAAACAAGTTGTAAGAAAAGGGTGTATTGGGCCATGGTTATGGCCGAATGCACCAAGGTTTTAACCTTGAGTAATAAAGGTTTTAAAATGGTAAAAATGATCATTGGGTTCGGCCACCATGGAGGGCCGAACCCCATGTAAAAGATTGGTTGGTTTTGATGTTTTTGAAACATAGAAACCATGAAGTTGGTGGACTGATTTTGATGTTTCGTTAAGACTCAAATGCATGTTTTAAAGAGGCTTAAAAACATGGATTTGAATGACATAAGGACTGAAGGTATCATGGGTCTAAACAGTGGATATAAACTGATGAAATGGACCATGGGGATCGGCCATCTTGGATGGCCGAATCCCATGAAGTGTTATGGTCATTTGGGAAAAGTGATGAACTTATTTGGATGGTTTTGAAGGGTAAAAACATGGTAACATTATACTGAATTTTTATATGTGTAAATGACACTTAAAACATGCTTAAGAGGACCAAAACATGGACATAGGGTTCGGCCACCTTGGATGGCCGAACCCCATGAAAGTATTTGATGATTTTGGTGAGTTAAAAACCATATAAATTATGGTGTTTTTGGTGATTTGATGAAGATTAACTTGCTGTTATTGGTTGGCCAATATAGGGCTGAACCATGTCAATGTTAGGGTTAAGTTACTGATTCAAATCATGGGAAGATGATGGGCCAATTAAATAAGGGGAACCATTGGGTTCGGCCATGTGCATGGCCGAACTCCATGGGCTGTTTTTGGGATAAATGGACTAAGTTTATGGGTTGTGTTTGTATGATTTTATAAAGGGTTTAAAGTATTTCAATGGAGAACCATTTGGTGGTGGATAAGTGGGAATACAAGGTTCGGCCAAGTATAGGGCCGAACCCCATAAAATGACAATAGTTTTGATATGGTGACAAAGCTGTAAATAAGGATGATAGTGGATAAAGAAAGGTCATGAAAGAAGGTTAAACCAAGGAGGTATGGTTCGGCCATGATGTATGGCTGAACCCTACCAAGACATGTTTAAAGGGGTAAGTATTTAAGAATTGGTTAAATGAAAAAGAAGATTAAATCCTAAGTTGATGATGTTCGGCCATGGGCATGGCCGAACCCCACATGATCTGGTTGGGTCTTAGATGTGAATGAATAAGTAAATGATAGTATGATTTACTGATTGTTATATGGACAAGGTACCGGAAGTTGAACGACGTGCGAGTCGAGACCGGGTGATGCTAAAGAAAGATCAAGTACTGAAGTGAATCTTCAGTAGGTTTCCTACCTACTTGTAACCACAGTTTTATCCTAGTTTTATGAGACTCTTGTTTATTTTATGTGGTTTCGAATGATATATTATGTGTTTACAAAATGACATGCAATGCATTGACATCTCATGCATGGCATGGGATGAAGATTGTGGAACCCGGAGTCCACTCTCCGGTGATTTGCTGTGATGCGACTCTGAACCTCCTTAGGCGATGCAGGTCCTGCCAGGAGTAGAATTATGATGATGATAGGACATTGGTCTCCTTAGGCAATGCAGGTCCGTCCCGCCAGGAGAAATGTCAGGATACTGAAAAATACATTGGTCTCCTTAGGCGATGCAGGTCCCGCCAGGAGAAATGTTATTGTGATTTACCTTGACAGTGCGAGGCACGTCAAGTGATGGCTATGAATGTGCATGTTGGGAGAGACTCATTGCATGTGCATATTTCATAGCATTGTTTTACCTGCTTTTGATAATCATATATTTGATATATGCATGTTTTACAAGCTAACCATGTGGTAGCCTTGATTCGGGAACCTACTGGGTGAGTTGATCTAACGCCCTAATTCTATCCTTAGAGGAGAATGCAGGTACAAGGAAAGGGAAAGAGAAGGTCGATGGCCGGGAGGGGAGCCAACCCTAAGCGCTTGAATGTGGAACTGGACTTCTTTATTACTGTCATTTGAATTATAGTTTGTGGACATGTAATAAGTTAATACTTCGCTATGGTTTGATTAGGTTATAATCTATGGATGGTTGTTTAGGTTAATTAATATTTGAGACTGTTACTTGCTATCTAATCATTCTATTTCCGTAGTTAGTCTAGTTTATTCCGCAAGTTATTGTTTAGTTCCATGTGTGATTTGTTATCATGGTCTAGTCCATGTACACATGGGTGGCCAGTTAAGGTTCAGACTTGAGTAGTCTGAATTTAACTCGCGTCGTGGCGCCTCCCGCTCTCCTTCATTCTATGTTTCTTTCAAATGAAATTTTCAGACTCTGATTTTCGGAAGGGTGAAAAGGGGCGGGGCGTTACAGTTGGTATCAGAGAGAAACAGGAAGTTGAATCATCAAAGTAAGATTAAGATTGTTTCATGTCTCACTGATGGATAAGAATCCCAACTGACCGACTTTTCGGCGTCCGCTGACTGGGGGCCGGATTAATTTACTTCGAGTGACTCAGACTGAACAATCAATCTGAGAACGACAATGAATGATAGCAAAGTAACGTACAGTCATCATAACTGGACATATCAAACATAGCAAAGTAGGATGTACTCCCCTGATATCCCCCATTGAGAAACAAACAACAGGAATTTAGAGATTTCCCCAGAAACAAAAGAAACAAAGAGTGATGATTTGGTAATCTTCCCAAACAAAGTACATGATATTATGCATGATCAAATTCCCCTGAAAACCAAGAGTGGTTTACTGAGAATTGTTGTTGAATATTCTTGTATTTTAAATGTTGTGGCACAGATATGTCAAGCAACGAGGAATACACAGACTTATGGGATAAAGGGACACCCAGTTGTCCAGTAGATTTGGTATCGACTTCCAACAGTATCAGCATGGAAGTCAATGTGGACCTTCAAGAGGGGCCTCCCGAGGAGGAGGAATGGAACTTAGTAGCATTGGAGGAGGTGAACCTAGCACCATTACCGGAGTATCTTATGGAAGATATTCCTTGGTTAATGGGACCTCCTAAGGAAGAAGAAGAGGATCTAGCACCTTTTCCGGAGGATCCTATAGCAGATGTTCCTATAGTCTTGGAATCGCTTGGGGAGATAGATCCCTACGATACATGTGAGTTGTGCAATCAAGACGGGCACAACTGTATGTATTGTCCTCACCCTTTAAGCATTGTTTGCCCGTTCTGTGGACTGCATGGGCATGGAGAGGAGAGGACTAATTGTCTTTATGTTGGAGGACCTCGATTAATACCCTGCACAACATGTGAAGTATTGGGGCACACGGCGATGACGTGTCCTGATAACCGTTTCAAGTTCGCTGATGATGCGGGATCTTCTACGGAAGATTAGGCTAGGAAGTAATATGTAGAGGTATTAAAAAGAGGGTTATTTTGTAAGGGTGTATTTTGTTCTTTATAGGGTTTTGTTTCACCCTACCCACCTTTGTACAAGGATGAAGTATGAATTAGCTGGACTCAGATTTGAGTTCAATTATCTGGTGCTTGACATGTCTGAGCATTATATAATATTCGGCATGGATTGGTTGGCTAAGTTTCATGCCAACATCGACTGTTATCGCTAAAGAGTGACATTTTGGTCACCCGAGGGCAAACAATACGTAGTTCGTGCAGATAAACAAAGTGGATTACAAGAAGGGTTAAGCCATGTGGTATTGAATAATATCACCATAAATAAAGCTCCAATTACTGAACTTCCAGCAATTGTACAAGAATTTGAGGATGTATTTCCAAAGGAACTCCCCGGTTTACCACCTATGAGGGAGATTAACTTTGAAATCAAGTTGTACCCTGGCACAGCACCAATGTCGTTACCACACTATCGGATGGCACCAACAGAGATGTCGGAGCTAAAGAAGCAGATTGATGAACTGCTTAGGCTGGGTTACATTCGGAACAGTACATCATCATGGGGAGCACCAGTGCTGTTTGTGAAGAAGAATGATGGTTCACTACGGATGTGCGCGGACTACCGGAAGCTGAATCAGCTAACAGTCCGGAACAAGTACCCTCTACCCAGGATTGATGATTTATTCGATCAATTGAAGGGTTCCAGCCACTTTTCAAAGATTGATTTGATGTCTGGTTATCATCAAATATGGGTTAGGGAGGAAGATATAGAGAAGACAGCCTTCCGGATGCGGTATGGACTACACGAGTTTGTAGTCATGCCATTTGAACTCACAAATGCACCGGCGGTGTTCATGGATTTAATGAACAGAATCTTCCGTCCGTATCTGAACAAGTTTGTAATCGTATTCATTGACGATATTCTGATATATTCCAAGAGTCAGGAAGAACATGCAGAGTACTTACGGATAGTTTTGAATATTTTGAGGCAGAATAAGCTGTATGCCAAAGTCAGTAAGTGTGAGTTCTGGCTATCTCAAGTAAACTTCTTGGGACATGTTATATCTGAGGGAGGTATAGCCGTGGATCCGGTTAAGGTGGCAGCAGTGAAAGATTGGAAAGCACCCAAGAATGTAACTGAAATTCGTAGATTCTTCGGATTGGCTGGTTATTATAAAAGATTTATCATGGATTTTGCAAAAATAGCATCTCCATTGACTCGACTCACACAGAAAGGAGTCAAGTACGAGTGGACAGATCTATGTAATCAAAGGTTTGAAGAGCTGAAGACAAGACTTACCACTGCCCCTATTTTAGTTTTACCGGTAAGTGGCAAGTGTTACGAGGTATATTGCGATTCCTCGGGAGAGGGACTGGGCTGTACACTCAGTCAGAGTAATTGTGTGGTGGCATATGGTTCAAGGCAGTTAAAAATACATTAACGTCTTTACCCCACACATGATTTGGAATTAGCTGCAGTGGTTTTTGCCCTTAAGAGTTGGACACACTACCTCTACGGTGAGAAATTTGAAGTATTTTCTGATCATAAGAGCTTAAAATATCTTTTTGATCAGAAGGAGCTCAACCTCAGGCAGCGAAGATGGATGGAGTATCTGGCGGATTATGAGTTTGCACTTAGATATCATCCAAGCAAGGCAAACAAGGTAGCAGATGCCCTCAGCCGTATACCACATGCATCCGTGGCATGTTTGATCAGATTGGAATGGGAGATGTTGAATACCATCCGAGAGTTTAAACTCTACTACAACAACCGTGGGACCATATACAATCTGGTTATACAATCTAACATGGTCACCAGGATTGAACAAGAACAAAGAGTAGATCTGGAAGTGGAGGACATATGGGCCAAGATGTCTACTGGCACCGTTGTGCCAGAATGGGAATTAAGACCAGGACAAGGTCTTTTATTCCGGGGAAGAACATATGTGCCAAAGAGTTGCATGAAAGAGCTACTGATTGAGGCACATCAGTCCAAACTTTCTATCCATCCGGGCAGCACCAAAATGTACCATGATCTAAAGAGGCATTATTGGTGGCATGGACTAAAGAGGGATGTGGCAGAATTCGTGGCACATTGTCTAACTTGTCAGCAAGTTAAGACTGAACACCAAAAGCCACCAGGGTTACTCAAACCCTTAGCAGTGCCAGAATGGAAATGGGAACACATTTCCATGGACTTTGTATCGGGGTTGCCGAGGTCTTCAAAGGGCAATGACGCCATATGGGTCGTAGTCGACTGGCTGACCAAGTCCGCACATTTCATTCCTATCAAGATGACAGATTCATCTGAGACGTTGGGTCGGCGGTATATTAAAGAGATCATTCCGCTACATGGCATTCCTCGAACGATAGTATCGGATAGAGATGGCCGTTTTACCGGCAGAGTATGGCAAAACATGCAGTTAGCCATGGGGACAAACTTATTGACTAGCACCGCTTTCCATCCACAGACTGATGGACAGTCAGAAAGGACGATACAAACCTTGGAAGACATGTTGAGAGCATGCATGTTAGATTTCAGGGGTGGATGGGAGGACCACTTACCACTGGTGGAGTTCTCGTATAATAACAGCTATCAGGCAAGCCTTCAGATGGCTCCATACGAGGCATTATATGGTAGACCGTGTAAGTCGCTAGTGTGTTGGACAGAGGCAGGAGAGCCTGCATTGATTGGACCGGAACTAGTCGCAGAGACTGCCGCACAAATTAAGTTGATACGTCAACACTTATTGACTGCACAAAGTCGGCAAAAGAGCTATGCTGATAAAAGGAGACGGTTTCTGGAATTTGAAGTGGGAGACATTGTATTTTTAAAGGTCTCGCCACGGAAAGGACACATGAGGTTTGGCAAGAAAGGAAAACTATTGCCAAGATATGTGGGACTGTTTTCCATCATAAGAAGAATGGGGGATGTAGCTTACCAATTAGCACTTCCTTCGCAGTTAGCAGCTCTACATGATATGTTTCATGTGTCAATGCTAAGAAAGTATAATCCGGATCCGTCCCATGTTTTGAATGTTCAGGATATTGAAGTGCAAAGCGACGTGACGTACGTCGAGAAGCCGGTCAGGATAGTGGAGACTGAACAAAGGGTGTTGCGAAACAGAGCTATTCAGTTTGTAAAAGTGGTATGGGACCGACATGGTGATGAAGAGGCCACATGGGAACTTGAATCGGAGATGAGAACAACTCACCCCAAATTGTTTATGTAATTTAATTTGAGAACCCTACTTCACTCAATTTTTGGGATGAAAATTTAAAAAAAAGGGTTATATTGTAACACCTCAATTTCTCAACGAAGTGGATAATTACGAAAATGCCCCCGATGTGAATAATTAATTATTTTGAGATGTCAAATAAGGAAATGGTGGGGCCCATTGCTCAAATTAAGATCATATGAGCACATTATAAATGTCAAGCTTGATTTTATGGGTAATGAACATCAATTGGGTCGAAAATGGCTAAATGGGTCAAAGGGCCCAATTGGACCCAATGGGTCATAATGGATGATTTGACCATTGTGTAAGCTCAAATTAAATGGGGTCAAGCTGAACTAATTGGAAATCAAGTATTGCAAAAATGGGTAGGCTTGAAACATAAGTGAAAACCAATTGAAAATGGCAAAATTAGCCCATGAATGGGTCATGTTGTCAAAACGGGTCAAGGGGCTGATTAGGGACCCAATGGGTCGGGTTGACCAAGTTGACCACGGATGACCGTGTGGGCCCTCAATTGAACTCAAGTGTGAGTTAGTTCAGCTTGAGTTGGACTGATTTGGAGTGAGTTTGATTTAAGAAAAGAGTTGACTCAAACTAGGTGCATTAAATATGATGAGTTGGATGAGTTGAGTTGGAATAAAAATACCATGAATCAAGTGAGTCAAGAGGATATGGAAAGGTGTTTTAATCTCACCCAACACTTAATCAAACCCATCCTAGCGATGTAGGTCCCGCCAGGAGTAGAATTATGATGATGATAGGACATTGGTCTCCTTAGGAGATGCAGGTCCCACCAGGAGAAATGTCAGGATACTGAAAAATACATTGGTCTCCTTTGGCGATGCAGGTCCCACCAGGAGAAATGTTATTGTGATTTACCTTGACGGTGCGAGGCACGTCAAGTGATGGCTATGAATGTGCATGTTGGGAGAGACTCATTGCATGTACATATTTCATAGCATTGTTTTACTGTTTTTGATAATCATATATTTGATATATGCATGTTTTACAAGCTAACCATGTGGTAGCCTTAATTCGGGAACCTATTGGGTGAGTTGATCTGACGCCCTAATTCTATCCTCAGAGGAGAATGTAGGTACAAGGAAAGGGAAAGAGAAGGTCGATGACCGGGAGGGGAGCCAAGCCTAAGCGCTTGAATGTGGAACTGGACTTCTTTATTACTGTCATTTGAATTATAGTTTGTGGACATGTAATAAGTTAATACTTCGCTATGGTTTGATTAGGTTATAATCTATGGATGGTTGTTTAGGTTAATTAATATTTGAGACTGTTACTTGCTATCTAATCATTCTATTTCCGCAGTTTGTCTCATTTATTCCGCAAGTTATTGTTTAGTTCCATGTGTGATTTGTTATCATGGTCTAGTCCATGTACACATGGGTGGCCAGTTAAGGTTCAGACTTGAGTAGCCTGAACTTAACTCGCGTCGTGGCGCCTCCCGCTCTCGTTCACTCTATGTTTCTTACAAAAGAAATTTTCAGACTCTGATTTTCGGAAGGGTGAAAAGGGGCGGGGCGTTACATGGTGAGGCATAATAGTGAATACTTGATGTGGCTTGTTCATCAAGAAGATTAACAATGTGATTTGTGATATAGTTGTTGGGTGAGAGATCATTGGCATATGATGTAACACCCGGATTTTCAAACTATGGATATATATATATATGGAAATTGTCCATTTAATTTATGAATTAACGGATATGGACCTTATATTGGTAAAGTGTTGGGTCAATTCCCCAATTAAGGCCCAACCGATGGTGGACATGGTTCAATTGAATTAAATGGGTGAGATGTATTTAATTGGGTCAAAATTGGTAATTGGGTCAAAATGCCCAATTGGGACCCAATGGGTCGTGGTTGACTTGGTTGACCACCAAGTGAGTTCAAGCTTAATTAAATTGGGCTGAGTTAAGTTGGAATGGAATCAAGTGATTGAATTGATTTTTAAGTGAGTTAAAAGAGTTGAATTAAAGAAGTAGTTGAGTTAAAAAGTTGAGTTGATTGGAAGCTAGAGGGACATTAATCTCAAGTGAGTGGAATGGGAAGGTGGAGAGGTGCATCCCACCAAGACCAAGTCAAGGTTTCACGTTGGAGGTGTGGGAGTTTCATCTCATGGGATGAAACTCCAAAGGCTCATTGATTAGGAGATGAAAGGGTTTTGGGGGTTACACAATTCAAACCCATAGCACACATTGGAGTCATGGGAGCTTCATCTCATGGATGAAACCCCAAATGGGTCATTAATGGGAGGGGACGGTTTTGTTGTTACACAAGGTAACCAAGGGGCAAACGGTTGAGAGTTTCATCTCATGGATGAAACCCCCAAATGAATCACTAATGGAGGTGGATGGATTTGTGGTCTAAAGTCAAGACTACACCTTGGAGACATGGGAGTTTCATCTCATGGATGAAACCCCCAAATGAACCATTAATGGGAGGAGAAAGGTTGGTGGAGATTACATAAAAGCATACCCATAGCACCGTTGGAGACATGGGAGTTTCATCTCAAGGATGAAACTGTAACGCCCGCCCCTTTTCACCGTAAAATCAGAGTACATTTTTTTTTTTTAAATAAAAGTGACAAAGGGCGCGGACGTCACGACGCGAGTTAAGTTCCGAGCTTCTAAAGCCCGGCCCTTAACTGGCCAACCCTACGCGTGCGTGGAACATAAGTCCACGAGTACGGTTCACGCGTAGCAAGTAAGCTCACGGAACATAAAAATAAGTACGGATGATCATAGAACTATCCTACCAGTTCTTCAGATAGCAGGGAAGAAATACCCAAGTAATTACGAAAATGCCATTATACTGTATTATCCAAAATAATACCTAAACATAGCAAACTACCTAAATTATTACATTTCCGACAAGCTAACTATACAAATACATCTTTTTCAAAATAAAGTAAAACAAAATAATTAGTCCGCCTCCCCAAGCTCCTAAGCTTGGCTTCCGTCTCGTCCTTCCGGTCCGCCATCTCCTGCATCGTCAGCTAGGGTAGAAGTAGGGCGTTAGAACAACGCGCCCAGTAGGATTCCGAGTAGGGCTAGCACATGGGTTAGTAATGTCTACATACAGATAATAACACAGTGAAAACTATAAACCACCATATACTGAAATATAAGTAAATGATATGCCATGGGTGTCAATGTTATGAATCCCACCCATCATTCCTGCCATATACTGTCATATCCCTCTTGACGGAAAAACTTCGTCAAGATATGTCCAACCGCAAAATATCCCCCTTGACGGCAAACCCTCGTCAAGGTGTCCCCATGCCTGTTCTCGGTCGCCCCGACGGAGCATGGACTCCGGTTTGTTTATTTTTTTTTTTCCGCCCATGCCATGCATGAGATGTAATGCATTATGCTATGTAATATTTATAACTCATAACCTTAAGATATCATACATAG
>JAAGOE010000124.1:0-43355 GCA_013350335.1 Chimonanthus salicifolius | reverse complement strand
AGTGGAGTGTGGAAGTAGAGATCAATACATATTGCTAGGGCTGAGGCTGAATGATATTATAACAGTAGGTTTTTGATTTTCCCTTCTCTCTTATGTGAATTAATAATGGCCTAAATCTAGAAACCTTTTTTTTTTTGAATGATAGGTAAGTATATCATTCAAAAAGAGGGGAAACATCCCCAGTATTAAATAATGTATATGCCCACATCCCAGGACAAGCAAAAATTCCACGTAGAGAAGAAACTAGACAAAAGAAACCCACATCCCCGAGCCAAGCAAAAGAAGAGATGAATACCCATGGAATGGCAAACAGGAAACAGAAGAATAAGAATGCTGTAATAGTTACAAAAATTTTGAGAAGACACCATTGCCCCTGCTTGAAGGTATACCTTGAAGCATACAGTCAGAGACCCAAGAAACAAGATTTTGAATTAGGTCCTTGTTGTGCTTTAAGGATCTGGATTTTTGCATTGTTCGCCATAGCGATTACTGCAATAATGGCGAAATGAGTACGATACTTCCAATTTGCGGACAAAGGTGAGTTAGGTAGTGATGACATCTTCCTCACTTGGCTGCAGATGGTCAAAATGCAAGTTTTCTTCTGCATGAAGTCCAGAATGTGTTGGATACCAAGAAGGATGACTGCATATGGTCATTCCTATGATCGAATATAGCACAACAGAAAGGTGACCATCAAGGCATTAACCATGTAGCATCCTCCCACAGCAGTGCAGGGCTGGCTCTGGCTATAGGTGGAGTAGGCCTCCGCCTAAGGCCCACACCAATGCGACCAATGACTTACTCACAATCTCAGGGCCCTTGAAATCTCAGGTGCACTGTGCCTAGGGCCCTTGAGATTTCAGGGCATCTCAGGGCCGACACTGAGCAAATGTATTCTAAGTTGGAAGACTGTGAATCAATAAACTGCAGGCTCCATTACAGCATGTTGGAGGTTCTCCATCAGGTGGTTTAGGGGGGATGGGAGTGGGAGGAGGCAAATTCCACAGCAGAGAAGGACTTCTGGATCTTTTTCAAATTCTCATTTGAAAGGGGAAGTAAATCCTGTTTCTGATATCTGTGACAATATCAAGGGCCAGCCTGTTTGCATTTCAGGTATTCTGGAAGATGTGAAAATTTCTCTCTCCAAGCGTGCCAAACAACTGCAGGAATGACAAGCTGAGCAGCAAGTTTCTCGATAGGAGAAGATCTGGAGTTGATAAGGTCAATAGAGCCTTCCACAATTTGGACATGATGAGGCCTTAATCTGAATTTGCTAACCGTTAGAAGCCAGGTGCATTTACCAAGTTGCAGTGGAGGAGATGCAGCTTAGACCTCTTCTGACTGACAAAGAATACAGAGTCAGCACACTGGATTTCTAGGTCAAGGAGCAGCTTCCTAGTTTTCAACCCACTATTAAAATACAACCAAGCATAGGCAGATTGGTGATGATGCATCCAAGAAACCAGATAAGATCCACCCAATCGTTCAAAAAAAAAACCTAGAACTTGAAATTGCAACTTGTGTGACCCGTTTTTTCTTCCATTTAATAAATTTGCCAAACTTTAAGCTATTCTCTGTAGTTCAACAATTCAGGGTTTCTGCTTCTTAGTTCTAGTTCTTGATTGATTGGAATATTTCTCTATTGATCTAATCGATGGAACTTATTAGAATGATTCAGTTGAATATCTGGTTATTCAATGTTGCTCCCTTCCTTTGATATGGCTTGAAATTTCAAGTATTTGAGAATGACGTCAGGCAAATTATATGATAGGTTGAAAAGGGTCCTACCAGAAATTGTTGGGGAATCTCAGGGGGCTTTTGTTGAGGATAGATGGATCTTAAATGGCGTCTTGATCGCCAATGAGTTGGTCCATATCAGAAAGAGGGACAAAAAACCGAGTCTCCTGCTCAAAATCGACATGGAAAAAGCTTACGATTATGTGGATTGTTTTTATTGGGTACCTTCTTGAGAGAAGGGTTTTGGATTACAATGGAGAAGATGGATGAAGGCTTGTATTGAAGATACAATGTATTCTATCCTGGTGAATGGGTCTCCTATTGAACCCATTTTGGCTTCTAGAGGTTTAAGACAAGGAGATCCTATTTCTCCTTTGTTTTCACGCTTGTGGGAGAAAGCCTAACAAATTGGTGGGAAGGCCAGGGACCTTGGCATCATTAAGGTTTTGAAACCGGCATAGGTAACCCCGTCGTGACTCATCTCCAGTTTGCAGATGACACTTTGTTCTTTTGCGAACCGAGAAAGGAAGAAGTCATGGGCTTTAAAGTGATTTTGAGGTGCTTTGAATTAGCATCCGGCCTTAGGATCAACTTGGGAAGAGTATCCTCATTGGAATTAACGTGGAGAACTCCTAAGGGAGTTGTCCAGGGACGTTGGATGTGGTACTGGGAAGCTGCCCTTCTTTTTCCTCGGATTACCGATGGGCAACATCCAAGTGAAGAGCTTTTGGACACCGTCGTAGAAAGGATAGATAAGAGATTGGAGGGTTGGAGGCGTAAATATCTGTCTATTGGAGGCCGTCTGACTCTGATTAGGTATGTTCTTTCCAACCTTCCTATCTACTACCTATCCATCTATGAAATGCCAAGAGGAGTTGTTAATAAAATCGAGCAGATGTTCAGAAATTTCCTTTGGAGTGACAAGGCAGAAAGGAGAAAGGTTCACCTAGTTAAGTGGGAGGAAGTTGTCAAGTCCAAATCGAAAGGTGGGCTGGCATTGCCCCATTCGTGTTAGAAACCAAGCCCTTCTGTGTAAATGGAGCTGGAGGTTTGAGAAGGAGAGGGAGGCTCTGTGGACTAGGCTCCTAACGGCAAGATACAGGTTGGAAGATAGTTGTGTTTGGGCCTTGAGCAGCAACATTGGTAAACACGGTTCGGCTCTTGTCAAAGCTCGATGGAGGATTTATCATGGTGAATCTTCAGTTGGAAATCATTTAAAGGCAACATCAGACATCTCGTTGGAAGAGGCGATAAGACTTTTTCTAGAAGGACACTTGGTTGGGGGATAGCCCACTCAAAGTCAGATTCCCTAGACTCTATTGTGTTGCGACGAACAAATCCGCACTTGTCCTGGACCTTTACAGAATTGAGGGCAATCAATGGTCCTGGAGTATGAACTTTCGAAGAGATCTTAGGTCTTTCGAGCTCGCCAACAGAGATGATCTGCTGGCTTAGCTCAGGGAGTTCCCGCTCCCACCTGGGGAATCAGATGAGTTAAGTTGGATGGGAGACTCGTCGGGTTCCTTCTTTGCTAAATCCATTGTGAATCTGATCCTTAATCAGCATGACGGCTGGTCCCCCGCCTCTACTTTGTGTGGAAGGGTCTTGCTCCCCTAGAGTTCAGTCCTTCATGTTGTGTGCCTGAGGGGTAAGGTGCTAACTCGGATGAATCTCAAGAGTCGACGCATATGAGACCTGGGGAGGATTTGAGCTGGCCTCTTTGCGGCCATCCTGAGGAGGACGTTGACCATCTCTTCATTCACTGCCCTATTGCGAGAGCCTTATGGACCAAATTCCTGAACCTATTTGACACCTCTTGGGTCTTTGATCAGACTTGCTTTGGGGTTGTGGAAGCTTGGTCTATCTCGGGACTGAAATCTAGAAGGAAGTGGGCCTGGCTTTCGATCCTTGCCACAATTTTCTGGACCATTTGGAAAGAAAAAAAACTCAAGGATTTTTTAAGGAAAATTAACGGAAACCAACGATCTTTTTCAAAAGGCAAGTGGAGGTTGAGCATGTGGTTGCTTTCTGGGAAGGATTTCAAGGGGTTGAAACCTTCTAATTTTTTACTCTCTTGGGATGGGTGTCTAGACAGTGGAATTAGGGAAAGAAGACCTAGGGTTTCTTGGTGCCCACCCCAACGAGGAGTCGTGAAATTTAATGTTGACGGAGCATTAAGAGGTAAACCTAGCCCGGCTGGAATAGTGGGTGTTCTTAGGAACCATAGCGGTCTCTCATTTTAGTTTTCATGGAGGAGTAGGAGTTAGGGAAGAAAATGAGGCGGAACTCCTTAGCATTAGAGAGCTTTGACCCTTTGGAGAGTGCATGGTCATGGACCTCTTATTATTGAAGGGGACACGGCAACGCTAAACAACCTCCCTGGAGAATGATCAACCTTGCAAGGGCAATTAGGGGTTTATCTGCAGGTAGGGCTGCAACTCGGGTCGGGTTTTGGCCCGACCCGCATGACCCGACTCAAGAAATCATGCGGGTCAGGTCGAGAATTTCAGGTCAGCGGGTCGGGTCGGGTCGGGTTGAGAAGATAAAAACTCGCATGAAATTCGAGTTGGGTAGGGTTGAGGATTTTACAAGTTAATCCGGCCAGACCTGACCCAACCCGGCTAAAATTAGGCTAAAATGGGTTCAAAATGCAGTTGGGTCAGAATTCGGGTTGATTAGGGTTAGAATTCTGGTCGGGTCGGGCTGTGAAGTTTGGGTGAGAAGTCGGCTCGGGTTGGGTGGGTCGGGTCGGGCCATATATATCAACTCGGGTCGGGTTGGGTTTTAAGGAACCCGACCCACCCGACCAGAGTTGCAGCCTATCTGCAGGGAGGGTTGTCTATTTTGCTTGTGTCGAACGTGCCGCTAATGGCGTGGCAGATTTTCTCGCGAAAAACGGAATCAACACTAGGGCTCCAGGGGTCTTCAATATTTGAGTCGTGGGACAGGGGGATCCTCATTGTTCTTTTGTTCTCTTTGTTGCTTTGGCGGTCTATCTCTTTTAGACTCCCTCTCTTTTATTTGCTTTTTGTATTTTTCTTGTACTCTTCCTTCTTTTAATGAAATTCTTTTGTTACCTCTCAAAAAAAAAATTATGATATGAGATTCTTTTTGTTGGCATTTAGCTCAGTTGATTTTCAACTTCACCACCACCATCATCATCAAAGCCTTTTGTACCATCTATTTGGAATTGTTACTCATAATTGGATTTAGCAATTTCTTTTTGTATGATCCTACTGCAACCCAACTAAAGGTTGAACTTTATGAACATCAAAGCCCTTAATGGTGTTTTGCCTCTCCATATGATATTAGCTGTTTTGATTGCTGTGTGATTGTGTTAATGTCCACAGATACTAAAAGCAATTAAACGAACTTATGTATTTTTTTCACATTTTTTTCATATCCCAGTTGAAATATCTTGGAGAGGAATAACCTAATTTGGATCAGTTTGGTATAAATATGTTTTTTTTTTGCAGATCTCGTGCTCCGACTGAATTACAATCCGTAAGTGTACACCCCTGATCGTTAGGGTTTATTTATGTTTTCCTATTATATTTCCTATAAATAGCTGTAATCATAGGATAAAGAATGAAGGATAAAGGGTGGGGACTAATGTGAGACTCCCAATTTTCTCCATGTGATTGGATTCCTTTTCACAAAGGTGAAAGGTGAGAAGAAGGTCCTATTGAAGATGGAAATTCTTTGTGGTCTTATTTTAATTTCTACTTGTCTCTTTCATCTTTACCTGCTTCTACAGGAAATCCAGTGGAAATAAAGTCAATGGACTAGCCCATATGATTTAAGAATCGAGTGCCATACCCTATATGGACTTGAGATGAAGCATTTAAATATTGGGTGATATATCAGTTTTGAATCAAATATTTAAATTCTTGGTGGTCTTATTTAATTTCTACTTGTCTCTTCATTCTTTACCCGCTTCTACAGGAAATCCAGTGGAAATAAAGTCAATGGACTAGCCCATATGATTTAAGAATCGAGTGCCATACCCTATATGGACTTGAGATGAAGCATTTAAATATTGGGTGATATATCAGTTTTGAATCAAATATTTAAAATTAATAATTTTTAATATACATAGTCTAATACATGAGGTTTGAAGGTAGTTTCACCTCTAATGTAGGATTGAGATACCTCATAATGAAAAAAATCTTGACATCTCTAGAGTTTGGATTCCATCTATACATGCACACACACAAAATTTTCTCTGCACAATATGCAAAATAATGTGCGGAACTGCAGGCCAATTTGAACATTCCACATTCTCATTTATTTTGCACATTATTTTGACAAAATGCAGAGCAATGTGCAAAGTGAAAATGCAAACATATGTAATGTACAAAGAAAATGAAGAATCAATGTGCAGAAAAAAAAATGTAAAATGCATAACATGTGGAGAAGAAGATGCAAATGCAAATCAATGTTCATATGAAAATGCAAAATATAAAATAGTGAGCAGAAACCTTCCATATTTCCCTGTACCTCGTCAAAACAATATGAAGAGTAAAGTGCAAATAATGATCTGACATGTTTTGATTGGCCTACACATTATTCTGCACGATATGTACAGAAAACTTTGCGTGCATGCATGAATGGAATCCAAACTCGATCTCTATAATAATGTATACAAATGCAAGTGTATTCTCCATCTCTCCAATTCAAATGCAGCTGTGATTCTTCAGCTCCGACCAACCGTGGCCACATGCATGTTACAAGCAAAGGGCCTTAATGCTTTTCATGCTTTAGACCTATTTGATCATCTTAGATGTAATTAGAAAAATCGAATACTCAACTCAATTTCTCTTAGTCAACTAAAACATACTGAGACTCAAACTGGTGTTGAGATTTGGTTTATTCTGTAAACACAAAAACAATTGGGCCTAACTTGGTATGGAAAACCAGAGTATATTTCAGACGTCTATATGTCCCCCAGAACCCTTAGCATCTAGGCAATAAAGTCAATGGACTAAGACTTTTGACAAGTTTCTGTCTTTATAAGTTACATTACTGTCATGAAGGATGAAATAAGACGTTTATTGCAACTGGAATCTTTTATCCATGCCTAAGATGCATTTCATCTGGTTCTGGTTCACTTTATCTTATGTGGTTTTATTACATTTCACGTGGTTTCAATTCATGTTAACCATCTTTCTCAACAGATGGTCTCTGGCCTAACTATGATGATGATACTTGGCCAGCATGCTGTAGCCAGTCTAATTTTGACAAAGAAAAGGTTCCTAATTATCATATTCACTTGAAAAGTTTTATTGAATGTCCTATCTATGTGAATAGTGTGTTTAATGACTTAACCATTACCATTGTCTGCTTCTGTTTCCCTGCAGATAGCTTCCTTGATGGGAACACTCGAAAGGTTTTGGCCCTCCCTAAGTTGTAGCTCCTCATCACTCTGCCATGGTGGGAAAGGACTGTTTTGGGCACATGAGGTGGCTATTCTATTCATTTTTTTTTTTTTTTTTTCAATTTCACAAAAGACATATTTCCTGACAAAGGTTTTCTGCTTATGTTGTCTTTGCGCATGATTTGGCTGGATATACACGGGCAGTGGGGTAATGCCTTCTTATCTTTCACCGCAGAATGAATTTTGTGTGTGTCTGTGTGTGTGGTGAATTCGTTTCTTTCCCCTCTTGGACCTAAATAAGAATTTCTGATACATAATTTAAATCCAAAAAAGAGCAGAAGAAATTCAGTAACCATATTTCCCTTCCCATTTCCAGAAAAGTCATTTTCCCAATCATTTTATAATGGTGCAGAAATCAAACAAATTGCACAGTCCATACCACAACTATTATGATATCACTTAGAAGCATTTACATTTCATCAGATTTTATATTGCATCTTTCTAAGATGTTTCTGCACACTGATGGAACCTGTGTCTGATGTGTATACACAAGAACCTCTAACACAGTTGGTCAGTGCTCATTGTTGCAACCTCAAGGTTGTGGGTTGAAGTCCCATGGGCTATGGGCATTAGATGGGTAATCAGCCCATAGTAAAAGAAAATTGCCAAATCTAAATGCAAATGCCAACCACATATTGATGGGATAAATTGCTCTAGTGATGATGATGTTATCTATATTTCAATCCAGTGTCTTTTTGTGTCAAATTATTGGAATTTTCCATTATGGCCTGCTTGGAAGATTAACAAACTCTTCCTTGAAAAAAGAAGTTAAATAGTCTATGAATTATGATGGCTGACTTATTATATTGGATGAAACATTGAGTGAGAGTTCATTTTTCTCAGAAATGAGTCAACAATCAACTCATTCCATCTTAGCTCAAGGATTTTAGCAATGTATCATTGGTGAATTTTCCCAGACAGAGAGAGAGAGAGGAAGGAAGGGGGGGGAGGTGGATGCAGAGGATCTTTCATAATTTTTCATAAGTATAAACTTTTCCAAAAGAAAAGAGGAAGATTATGGCAAAGTAGCTGCAGACTGACTTATCTTTATGAGCAAACAGGCCTTCAGCATTTTCTTTTCTTTCTAGAAAATTAAAAATAAAAATGCACAAAAAGAGGATACTGCTTAGTTTTCCATCTAAAATGAATTTTATACTTTGATTTTACACCTCCTTTTTACCTATTCTTGTATTTTGGCACTTGACTAGTTACTCTATTTAACATTTGCAGAAAAGCACGGTACATGTTCATATCCTGTAATTCAGGATGAATATAGCTACTTTTCAACAACTCTTGACCTCTACTTCAAATATAACATCACGGTTAGTAACAGTACAAGCTGGAATTCCATATCTCGCTATTTTTTAATGCTGCTCCAAACTGGACCCAACAGAATTGTTGAATTGCTGATATATTGAATTATTGTTGATATGTTGATTTTTTTTCCCAGTCATGGAATCTTCACTGCTTTACCCACCACCCAATTATGATTGTTAGTCCCTCCCATCGAAACTCTCCAGTCGAGTTTCTCAAATGACTACACCAAGGAGGCCATTACTGCACCATAGACCATCCCAAAATTTACCTATTTTTCTAGCATATTTGTTTTATTTTCAATAGATCATATTTCAGATTATCTACTAATTTCCGTCTATAGCTCTAACATCAGTCTCTCATCATATTTTCCTAATGATAAATTCCAAAACCCCACGCCTTTCTCTTCAGATGGCTTTTTCATAATTGGTGCTACTATATTTATTTTTCCCTCTCTTAAGATTATCAGTGGAACATTTACATTTTATTCAAGGGTTCTTGTAATGCACCATTGTGATGCAAGCATTGTTCGCATTCATTGGAGCATGCTGCGTCCTTTTCCTTTCTTGATTGCACTCTCTCTCTCACTATATAAATATATAGTAATCTATTTAATTTAAGTAATCTAAGTTCGAAAAAAGAAAAACCATGTGATCATATTTTGATTTTCAGTCTACTGTATTGTATTGTTTAGATGTGTTTCCTTGCAGTACCAGTCAAAAAGATTCTTAAACCCAAAACAGAAAACTGCACATCAACATATCAGTTCAACCCCAATCTCCAGCTTAGTCCTTATAAACCTTTATTGGCAGTGAACTGACCTCCATGTTGGCTTTCTTTGGGACGTGCAGAAGAAATATTGTTCTTTTCAGTCTTAATGAGGAATTTAAGTTTCCATAGTGGTTTCTTCTCATTGGAAGCTACTACTAAATGCAAAATATTTGAGTCAACTTCCACTCAACGGAGAGAAGCTATCTTAGTCTATCTATTAGGACTGTTAGTTTGGCGTCACTAGCATCACAAGTTAAAAGTGGCTCCATCATAAGACACTGTTGCTATTACTACTACTACTACCACTGTAGTTCGTCAACTGGGACTGTCAGTGTTTGTCTTCACTGGCATCACATGTTAAGAGTGTCTCTATCATAGGTTACTACTACTGCTGCTACTACTACTGTAGTTCATCAATTAGGACTGTTAGTTTGGCTTCACTAGCATCGCTTACTACTACTACTACAACTGCAGTTCATCGATTAGTGCTCTTAGATTGGCTTCACTAGAAGCAGAAAAAGTACCGATGGCACTCAGGGCTTCAGACAACCAAGCTCGGAGGGGGATTCCAGAGAACCTAACCCAAACAGATTGGGAATAAATGTCCGCTGACCAAAAACAAGGGAAGAGAAAGGGGAGTTTCGCAACATCGGTAGTTCACTCAACGGGCAGGAAGCCTCTTCGATAACTTCGAATGAGATGAGTTCTTGGGTTGAGTCGATCCTGCTGACAGAAAAAGAACCCGATGCAATCCCATTCAGAAATCCAATCTTCTATTGAAGGATATCAATTTGACGGAGGCGAAAAGGTGGCTGAGGCACTTCTTCAGATACTCAGATCTTCTGTCGACAAGGAGCTTGACTGAAATGATAGATTTTCCTTTTCCAGAGATAACTGTCCAGACGGGGGCTGACTGACGCAGCAGGGATTGGGTTAACCAGACTAATGGCTAGATGAATGGGGATTAGTGAATATAGTGAGTACTAACGTAATGAACTTAAGTGGATTGATGGGAATAAAAGAAATAAAAGAAGGAAAAGGGAAGGTAAGATAGGTTTGACGTGAACAGTAGCTGAAAGGGGTCTGTATGGTTTTGGGTTCAGGTTGGGATGAAGAAGTCAGTACGGTGGTGTGATGAGTGGGCTGAATGGAGGGAAGAAGGTGATGGGTGAAGGACTGAACTGGGTTTGAACTTGGTTTGGGCAATTAGAAGAAGAGGGTATAGAAGAGGGAAGGACCTGATGGCGTGGGTAGGCAGCAGGATAGGGACGGCTGGTTTTAGATGGGAAGAAGATGGAGGTCAGAAGAAGAAGATATGGCAGAGGGTGGCGGGTGGGGAAGTCAAGACGACGCTTGGGCGCCTTAAGACCAAACCTGGTTGCAACCGGAGGACCGTAACAGTCCCGATGTTGCAGATCCGGGAAAAGCCCAACTTTCTGCTTGTAGGCAGAGGAAGGAGAAGAGAAACTCGACGGGTTGCAGACAAACACCGGCGTGAGCAAAACCCAAGAGAAATCCACAATAAACAACCCAAGAAGCCTTGAGAACAATCTCAAACTCAATTCATTCAAGTAATTCGTGCAACTGATTACAAGTCCCAAAAGGGGGATATTTATATACAACCTAAGCACTGAAATAGAAAAGAAAATAAATAGAAAGAATGAAGAAAAAGAAAGAAGAAAACAAGGAAAGGAGGTGCCTGATTTGTAGGTGTCTCCGTCGGTTTCCGGCATCGTCGGTGCTGGTTCATAGATGCGGTGAAGAAAGAAGGGAAAGAAATAAAAAGAAAGAAAGTGGGAAAATAGAAATCACAAAAATAGCACATGGCCTCGTCGGTGTTGACATGGTTGGCAGCGGCGATGGCAGCAACTTAGAAGAGGAAACTTCCATCTTCCATGTTTCATCGCAGTAGTCTCACCGTGTGAGACTTGTGAGCACACGTGCTGCATCACCGACACAGCTTGGGAGAGGGAATGTTCTAAGGAGTTGTAGAAGCAGATGGCGCAAGATCAGGCACTGTAGAAGTAGAAGGCACATCCACCCATGGAGGAGCAGAATACTTGGCCTTCTGCACTGAAATTTTCTGCCCTCTGAAAGATCTTCCATTCACATCCACAATGGTATGAAGGGCTTCTGTCTTGGCTCCGGAGCAGGCAAAGGAAAACCCACGATGCGTCCCTGGTTCCTTGGATGCAGGTATGAAACTCTCCACTGTTTTCTCAGATTTACTGAAGATGGTGAAAATATCGAGTTTGGAGAAGGATACCAGGAGATTAGAAATGTAAATGTATATATATATATATATATATAGAGAGAGAGAGAGAGAGAGAGTTTCCTTCTCACCTCCCATCGTTTGGAGGAAGCAGGAGGAGAGGGAGGAGGAGGGATCAGAAGGAAGGAAGAAGGGGGAGGAAGGGAGGATGAAGGAAGGGAGCTGAGAGTCATTGTGGAGCAAAGACCAGGAGTTTTGAGGAAGCAGGAGTTAAAATGCATGCCCTTGTGTTTGCAGCAACAGTTTTTGTTATTGTTTACAATATTGTATTAAAAGAAACCCATAAAAATTACAATATTGTAGGAGTACTAAAGGAATGGAAAGATTACACAAGTAACAAACTAAAAGAACAGAAAGGAAGATTACTCACAAAGTGAAAAAAAAAACCACTCACAAAGAAACTGATGGGTATATAGGTCCAATAGTTATCCAAATCTCCTGTCCCACTATCTTTAGCAAGAGAAACTCTGCTGAGCCACAGTTTGCTCATTATTAAACCTTCTATGCTGACCTTTTCTTTCAAATGCATCTCTACAAAAACCTGTAGCACAACTAGTTAAAGCTCATTGGTATAGCTTATATGTTGTGAGTTCAAGTCCCATGGGCGCCAGATAAAGCAGTTAGTCCATGGAAATAATTTTGCCAAATTCAAATATAAAAGACAACCCCAAATTGATGGGATAAACGGCTTAGATGATGATGATGATGATGAGTTTGGCTTCACTAGCATCACATGTTGAGAGTGGCTCCGTGAGAGGATACTACTTCAGTACTACTACTCTTGCTACTACTTTTAGCAAATGGCCTATCATGAGGATATTACCTGCTACTGCTACTACAATCAAATGCTTATCATGTGGACATTCTCTTCATTCCTTGAAACTGCCCCAATCCAGATTTAGCCTCCAGTGATAATTACTTCGAATTAACTCGCTTTGAAGTTTAGCTTATCACTCCCTTTCATGATGGATCAATCATTAGTAATGCTCACTCTACTTGATATACGCTTAGGCTCTCAATACAAATCAAGACTAGACTCAGAAGAACCCTCATACTCCTTTTCTAAATGATGCCCATGGGGCTACATCACCTTGATGTGCTTGTGGTTGCCCACCAACATCTCCTTTCCCAAATTTTTTTTTTTTGTGTTTCTTCTTTTCAACTTCCTAGAGAGTGAAAAAGGGGAGAATCTCTAAATATTGTCAAAGTCATTTATTTTTTCGAGATTGACACACTTATAAAAGGATTTTTCAAATTTTTTTCCTTCGATCAACTTATCTAATACCCACATGGTGCAACTTATAACATTTGTAGTTGCAACCAATATGCATTTACCAACTCTACTGTAGGTTCTCATCCAAAGTATGTTACCTCTAGTTAACATATGTTGTAGGTCATCCAGTGATGACATCAGTTTCATATCTGAGTGCTTAAATGGTTGGTAACTCTTTAACATCAGGGCATTTTTATTCAGTATTCAGCATTACAGTCTTAGACAAATTATTTGTGTAAGTTGTCAATCTTATTCCATTTCTGAAATTAAATTCCATGTCCTTTTAATCTATGAGAGAACAATCTTTTTCTAGTTTTAGCAGTGAATGTACCTCATGCCATTAGATTTTAAGTAAATCACACTTTTAACCTATTCCATTCCAGACGGATGATTCAAGATGAAGTGTGGTAGTTAATAGTTATCATCGTTCCATTCAGTGATAAACATCAGCATCATATTTGAACATTAAATGGTGTGCAATTCTTAACTGAGCAGTCCTATGAAATAATAAACTCTATAGCCATAAAGAGAGTTACTTGTATATAAAGACATCTCTTATTCCAAGGACTGAGTTCATTAGCGGATGTTCAGACAAGTCCAGGGTCTTGAGGGAAGTTCTTATCATTGAAAATGATATTATCTACCAATTTGTGGTTTTCTTCTTTTTTAGCATGTTAAATGGACCATTCCCCTAAAGCGTTTGCTTCCTTGTATTTTGATCTTCTTCTCCTAATGTAATTGGAAGTTTCGTTTTCTCTGAAAAGAGAATAAACCCAATTACTTCTGAAAGAAGTCAATCTTGTTCTGTTAATGTAACTAAGTTTCGTTTCCTGTCAATGTATAAGAGAACTAATTTTGGGCTAGCAGTCATGGGATATTCCATACCATTCTGTCTGAGTGAATAATATGATCCGCCATACCAAAGGAGTGTTTTGAGTACAGTCATGTCTGATGGAAGCCAGAGAGGAAAATAGGTCGAACCCCTTGGTTAGCTAGGTATGGAGGGCGACGGCACCACCTAGGGCAGGGTGTTAACAAGATGTAACTGTAGGAGGGAGATTATTTCTTAAGGGGAAGTACTAATTGTGTTCTGTCTGAGGAAGGCGAGGAAAATGTAGACCATCTGTTTTGTGAATATCTCTAGGAAGATTTGGTATAGTTAGTAGAGTTGAAGAGAGTTTTGTGGTCTTACATAGCTCATGAAAGGAGTGCTAGAATCTTGGGAAGGACATTTTAGAGGCAAAGGAAAGGTGGTGTCGGATACTTATCCAGGGGGTAGTTTTATGGCCAATCTGGAAAGAAAGAAATAGAGGATTTTCCAGTGAATGAAGTTACTGTGTGATTTGATTTGTGCAATATGATCTAAGGATGCTGGCTATAGTATTCAATAGATATTGTGGTCCTACACTTCTACACAGTCCCTGTACCTCTACTTATTCTTCTTCCAAGCTTTTCTTTCATCTGAACATGGTTTTTGATTGGTTATAGAAAATTATGAATGATGCTGCATTCACACCTAGAAATGACATTCCGTCTGAGTGAATCCTATGATCCATCTTAGCAATGCCAAATGGATGAGTAAATATGTGCAGCAGTTTCTAATGAAGTCAGTGTGTGATTTATTTGAGCAATACGATTTAAGGATGCTAGCTATAGTATTTGATAAATATTATGGTCCTGCACTTCCATTCAGTCCCTATACCTGTACTTTTTCTTCTTCCAAGCTTTCCTTTCATCTAAACATGGGTTTTGATTGAGTACCAGAAAATTCTGAATGATGCTGGATTCACACCTAGTAATGACAATCAATATCCATTGGAGGACATCATAAACACCATTGAAAAGCTTTTGGGGCATCTCCATTACTGGTTTGCAAACATGGTGCTGTGGAAGAACTCCACATATGCTTCCACAAGGATTTCACTGTGAGGCTTGATTCTTCCCTTATTTGAGACACCCATGCCTACATGTTCCCATGCACATATTTGCAAAGCAAGTCATGTTATTTACCTGAATTTGTAATGTATATCAAATGCTTACACTTGATGATCTTGTCATGCTTTCAGCCTAGGGATTGCATACTTGGCTCCTTTGCTCAAACTGGATTACTTAATTCTAGGTCATCTTGTCCTAGATACATCAGCATACCAGAATATGGTTCACACAGTGAGTTCCCTTTTCCATTATTTGTTTTGACACTCTAGATATATGCTCAGGCTATGTGTGAACCATCATTGGTTCTGTTTTTTCTTTTATTTTATTTTTGATAAGAACCTCTTTCCTTTTCTCCTTTTCTCCTTTTTCTTCTTTTTTCCCTTTTTAGTGATGAAAGATCTATTGAAGTTATAAAAACAAAAAGTTTGGAAGTTCCAACCATGTGATGGCGGGAGGATACTACTTCAATTTCCTGCATATAGAACATTTCTAGAGTGCAGGATTTCATTGCCTCCCTATTCACATCATTGAAAACATGAACAGATACAGCTAATTTCTTGTTGACCATATAAGGAAAGTTTCAAGTCGTAGCTTCCCCTATGCCTTAGAGAGCAGCAGATTCATATATCCTGTAAAGCATGCTTTTAGAGAGTCTTAGCCCTTCTCTTGTAGCTAAGTTATCCACCCTAATTGAATCTCCATTATCTAGCTCTGTAGCTAAGTTATCCACCCTAACTGACTCTCCATTATCTAGTGGCTGGATAAAGCCATATCACCACTATCATTTTTAACCATACCTCCATTGATCATGGGCTTGAATTTTCAATAAAACTACCATCCTTGATGAGATTTAGAGAACCCAGCGAAGGGGGATACCCAAATCATGTAAGCATACCTACAAAGCATGAAACTGCTTGATGGATGCCCACGTTTCACTGGAGCATCCCAAACTCTTTTGCCTGTGCACCCCAGCAAATTAACACAGTTTGTTTCTCTTTGCTGAAGCAGAGAGGAGCATTTTCCATTGAAGGTTCTTCCATTTCTCTGTTTCCCTGCTAACATACTCGGTTACTGAAGTGGAACGAGGAGCATGACTCATGTGGAGATGTTTTACATTTAAGAAAAAATTTAGGCCAAAAAGCCCGACGAGCGTCAAATAAAAGCCTAAGACCAGCCCATCGCACAAATATATTGTCCGAGCCCGTTTATTTACGTCGGGTTCGGACAAATGAACACACCCTACTTATAAGAGAAAATGGATTTGCTAGTGAAAATTTCCGTGAGTAGAGCCCTGAATCTTTTATCCTACTTGGATAAAGGCTTCACCAATGGATTGTAAAAACAAGATTTTGAGGCTGCCTCAAAATGAATCTCTAGTCTCTACTTTTTTCTTTTTTTTCTATGTTCGCTAAAATTCATATTTTCAACGAATAAGTGTATTGATTATCGTCCAAAAGTAGATTGCCCTTTCTGCTGAAGAATGGAGGGGCTCCTCATCACATCTTCACTACCACTTGCATCATGTGAACAATTGATGGTTGACTTGAGTAACCAGAGAAGCCCTTCTCTTTTCTTTTCTTTTCTTTTTTCTAAATATGATGTGTAGGATACATGTTTTACACGTTTTTTAACTACTTTTAGAAGCATCTTTCTTCTTTATCCATCATGTTTGTTTACAATAGTTGTAGACTCTTTTGGCTTATTCTAGATACAAATATCTACTATAAGGTCATGTTTTAGTGATTCCATGACCTGCCAATACACATTTGCTCTTTTTCCCCCTATTTTGCAGTGATTGAAGATGAAAAATGCAGCACTTACATGGTTACCTGACAATGAAATTCTCTAGCGTCGACAAGTCTAGTGGTAATTGTGCCAGATTGGATTGGCCTATCCATTTTCACTTGGCCAAATTTGAAACCAATCCATTAGATTGGACAGTCTTTCTGTACACACAACATGTCTGCTGTGGAATTTATTGGAACACTTTTAACATTTGTATTTGCCAAAGAGGACTATTGTAAATGCTCCATTGACCCAGACTTGCTGGGTTTCCCTTTTTGTTTTCCTTTAATGCTCAATAACAGATTGTCATTTCTCAGTACTGACAGAACAAATAATAATACTAATACCCACAATGCTAGTACTATTATTTATAATGTTGATGAATCCATCGAAGCCTCCAGATGCTTCTTTTGTCAAAATCCAGATACATGTTTTTTTGAGCAGTGAACTGGATTCAGGCAGAAACCCAGGATAGAGGGAAAACAGTACTCACTAAATCATTTATCAGCTCTAGTTTTTGAAAATTGGAGAACCCACTTATAATTCTCAGGGTAAATGTGCTCCAATCCTAAATTTAATTCCAAAGCTGCACTTGGAAGCCCTTCGATTTGGAACTTCTGACAAGATACAATAGATATGAGATTGTTGCAATATTTCTGTTGTGCCAATGGTCATAAAATTTACCCAATAAGGAAATAAAATCTGGCTTTGGACAATCATGATTCATGGAGATTCACATTTGAAAATATCTCATACAATTTTTCCATTAAGATTGACATGGAGCAGCAGTATTGGGAGACTCATGTTCGTCGACACTTGTGGGTAGAAAATGGCTATACCTAACAGGGAGGGGAGACCAGACTTGAGGATTCAGAAATAGAGACACCTTTTTAAATGATAAGAACTGATAATTAATCTGGAAATAGTCAGAAAGTACATCAAATTGCTAGAATCCTTAGAGGAAGAAGCAGAAGCAGAAGCAGAAAAGGTTATCCCTAACACAAGTAAAGATTTGAATCATCAAGTCATCAGAAAGACAACCAAGTTGTCATAGGGGTCGAGAAGAGGCCATGTGCTATATGATTGGCAAGCCAATAGTGATCAGACGCCGTCTAAGATAAATTACTGATCTCCTTTGGTAATGATACTGCAGAACTTGAGCTTAATGTAAAGTTGGAGACCGATTACTACGACCCTAAGTTTTAGGAAACAGGGTGAGTGTTGATCCAGACCCAGCAAAAGCAACAAAACTATCACCACCAGTATTTCATCACCGTACTCACACTAGCTTCTTTCCTGCAAAGGAAAAAAAAAAAAAAACCAAAAACCATCTACGTTCAGCTTTAACCAAGTCTCTCAAAGTAGGGGCACAATAGATGGATTAATGTGACCATAAAATTTCTTGCAAGGAAAAGAAAGCACTAGATTTTCAGGTGTCTAATGAATCCAATCACAAACTCAAAGCAAAGTTTGCTTGTAAACTAAAATGAACAAGAGATGCGGGGCATTTGAGAATACATGCTCATTCCTCATTTTCCACAAGCAGCAACAACCATAAGCAAGACTTAGCTTGTCCTCTTCATTAATCCTTCAGAGATGAGCTATCTCCATGAGCAGTTTCTCATGATTGTTCTTCTCCCAAAAAGGCATTTCCTATGATCCAAGGGAAAAATTGATTTCTAGGAATGCCAGCTTTTATGAAAATGCATCTTATTTCCTTCGTAGAGTTCAACATCAAGGGATAATTGGTGTAAGAAAGAAAATATACAGTTCACATTGTTCCTTTTCCCATGTCTACTTTTAACTGGTTATGTCCCTGCTTCTTGCTGCTTCTAGCACTGTCATACTTGTGTTGATTCTTCAATATGAAGCACAAAAACCATAAGTGCTTAGATCCAGGTGGCTGAGCCTGTAGAGCACCTCAGTTGTAACATCTTATTTTCACATCAAGGCTTCAGAATGCCATTCGAGTATCTTCATGAGAGGAGAAAATCCTTGTACACCATCAGTTCAAAATTTGGAAAAGAAGTCCTGGGCAGTGAGGCAATTCATCTTGGTTGCAGAGACTCACACTTCCCATCAAGCATGTTCCTGCGAGGGGAAGGGCGATCATAAAGGCTTCTCCCTGCAATGCCCATGGTGATGAAAAATCATTAAAATTTGTGAACATGCAAAAGTGAGAGATGACATATTCACTGGGAATAAACATAGATCTAATCCATTAACAAAAAAAAGGCGTGGGCAGTTCATATAAATCAAGAGGGTAAAAATATCAGGGACATGCTGGGTGAATGCATCTTTTCCCCTTCAAATGGATTAATAGATACTTGGAGTTCAAAAAGAGGAGGTCAACGACTTTACCTTTGGCCAACAATGATATACAGATCCGAGGAAATTCAAGTGCTCCAGTTGGAAAAAACCCACTCCTCCATGTAGAAAAGCAGTGCCTGGCCAGGTGTTCCGGTATATCTGCCTGCAAAATTGTATCCATAATCATCAGAAAACCTGCCAGTCACACTTGGTGAAATACCCAACAAGCATAACTCATGGGGTAATAATGATGATAATGATGACGAGAAGCTAAGCTTAAGGCATGACATGAAGCATAGTTGTTTGTGGTCTCCTTTATGCAAGTTTTCCTTTTTTGTGAATAAAATGGTTACTTTTCCCCCAAAAAAAAAAAGAAATAGTTGTTTATTTAATGGATGTAAGCACTCAAGATCTCCAGATTATTGCCTTTTATATTAAACCCTTTCTCATAACCTTAAGCTCTTCTAGCTCATAAGGTTTACATTCATTGAACGGCTTGGTAATTAACAAGACTAAGCTCATTTCCAATACCCTAGTTTAAAATCACAAAACCAATCTAGCCTCTCAATTACGTAAGGTTTTCCTTTTCCATTTTACATTGAAAAAGAGAAAGTAACAATTACCCTTTCCAATAATAATAATAATAATAATAATCTACTTCAGGAAAAGCAAATTCATAAACTAAGTTACAAGGGCACGGGTGCCTGTAATAAAGCCCGACATGGGTGCAAGGTGTTAGACTGTGCAAACCAAAAAAAAAGAAAGGACTAGGGATACAACACCATATTTAAAGAAATTTTAATGTTATACAAAAATAAGGTGTGAAAGTAACACTAATAAAAATCATTACAAAAGGACTATTAAAAAATGGCGTACTATCTTTACTCTGAACAATCAAGTGACAATTGACGAACATATTGGTATTTTAATTAAATTTCAAAAGGAGAAAGGTGTAATTATTTATTAGCCATCTTGGAAACAATATTAAAAATACTATAAGCATTGATGTTAAAATCTTATGATACACAATTTCTAGCTTATGATTCATACAATATGATAAGAGGAACGATTCGTATCTATTAAGAAATCTTATGATTCCTATAAAAAAATAGAGGTATGGGGTTATTTGGAATGTGAAAGCATAAAACATTTTATTTGATAGTTTCTGAGGCTTGAAGTAATTCAGGATATTTTGGATTTATTGGGGATTTTTTTAGTTCATTGTGACTTTTCACAATATACTTAGATTATTTATTGGTATTGTACTTTTGGAAATTGAAACAAAAATTTGACCTCTAATGAATAGTTACATATTGTTCATTTAATATTGAAAGATATCTAGAGAATTGGAGTCACATTATTAACTTTTAGAGATCTTTTATATTACTTCAGATACTAAATATTTTTAGGAAAAACACCCATGAATCTTACAATGCTACGGTTTACAATACATGATTTACGGTTCAAGATGTGTAACGATTGTACAATACAATTTGATTTTTACAACATTGACTATAAGAGTCCATAAAGAATGGGTGCCAGTGTGTAACACAGGTGCTAGTGTCCGACAAAGTGTTTCACATATGTTGAAGCCTCCATGCAACATAGTCCATAAATCAAAATAAAGGGACAATCATACCAAAAGATTCTGCTGCACCCTCTTCGGCAAGGAATCAAGAAGCTCATGGCATCCTTACTAACATAGGCTTAATATGAAGTCCAGTTTCTAAAATTTACATGTATTCAATTTTCAAGTATTTAAGTCTGATTGGATTCTTTAAGCAGCAAGCTAACTGTTAACTTGTGTCTTACAAGAATTTTTTTGTTTTTTGAAAAGTGTGTCTTACAAGAATTGACTAAGCACGTGATTTAAAATTCAAAATACACAGTCCATAAATCAAAATGAAGGGACAATCATACCAAAGGATTCTGCTGCGTCCTCTTCAGCAAGGTAATCAAGAACCTCATAGGTCCTTACCAACATAGGCTTAATATGAAGTCCAGTTTCTAAAATTACATGTATTCAATTTTCATGTATTTAAGTTTGATTGGATTCTTTAAGCAGAAAGCTAACAGTTAACCTGGGCCTTACAAGAGTTGACTAAGCACGTGATTCAAAATTCATAATACTCAATCAAGGTTTTAACTTTCATTTGTAACAAGTGGCATTAGAATGTTGTGCAGATGTATTGCAAGCTTAAGAGGTTTGTCTAATTCCTTGAGGAAAGCAATTCTGCAGGAAGGAATTTGTTTAGGTTTTGATTCATATTATCCAATAGGTGCTGTGAAATATAGCCTTATGCCAAGTCACGGACACCCGATGTTTTTGTTATTTGCATCAAAATCTTTATTTCCATCAAATATGAAAGAAACGTTGTCTTGGTGAGTGAGGAAAACCTCCTTTTTTCCTCTTTAAATTTTTGTATGCATCCCCCCAGAAATGATTTTTGTGTTCTTGGCAAAGAATCATTCTTCCATGAAAGAAGAGAAAAGGGTCTCCTTTTCCATGCTGATCATTTTCCGTTAGGTGAAAAATGACAAACAGCCCCTAAATGAAGATTGGCCAGAAAATATCCATAAGACCAAGAAAGACTGTTAGGAGCAAAATGAGCAGAGAGAGAGAGACAGAGACAGAGAAAGAGGTAAAAGAACATACACTGTTCCATGAACATGAATAACCATCAGTTGATAGCAACCAATTCCCACCTCCTGATTTTAAATCTTGCCATCCATTTGATGCTTCGAAGGCCCGCAGCTCATCACCACTGCTGTCATCACGATCATACTTCTTCCTCCTCTCTTACTGGGTTTCACCTTTTTCTTCCTCTCGTGACGAGTAGAACTCTCATCATCTAAACCAAACCCATTCCCATCAATTGGTACCAAGGAATAATCATTGGACTTTTTGAAACTTATCCTGTTCCTGAGAAACAATGATTGACATGATTCATGAGACTTGCATTCCCTTGACAGGATATAGTGAAGAGCCCAGGACTGAAGCCCAAGACATTTTATTGCCGTGCTTTTTTCATCTTTAAGCATTTCTTCATGAGTGCCCAATGATCCATATCACTTGAATCCTTGTTAATATTTAGTACAAGCTCCTCAATCTTCACTTTTTCCTCTCCCATGCTCGTCCTCATGGATGAGGCGCAGCAGCTGCGACCTTGATCAATAACAGCAGCTAATAGGAGCAATTCATCAGTAGATGTAGAATCATTACATGACAACAGAATCTCAAGCCAATAAGACTGGGAATAGAAATCCTTCCATTTCAGCGTAGTGGGGAGAATTTTACGAAGAGAGTTGAGGAAAACATGGAGCTCAGTCTCATCAAGCAGTATGAGAATATGCTGGCATAGCCAAGGAGAACTGCTCCTCCATTAAAAATTCATTCACCAGTGCCCACACATCTTCTGAGTTCTCTTCATACATCATACGAACAAAGTGGTCAACAAAAAAGTTTTATCAATGAACAAAATTTCTCCATCTTTCAGAGACTCCGAAAACTCATCTGAAGACCAGAAATCAGGAACATTTTCTAGAAAATTCTCCACAGTTCGAAGGACATCCAAATCAAGAAAGTAATGAGGCTTTGTAGCTACCATTGCAGGGGATTGTCCATGTTTCCCTTTCCATTCAAGCTCCTCCCAGCAAATATCACGGTTCACAAAAGCAAACTGAGATATTGCCCTTGTCACCTTTTGTATGCCCAGATTCACCCGCAACAGCAAAGTTACTAAACCATTGTAATATACGCTTTGGTTTCCTGCAATGCAAATGAAATAAGACATTTGAGTACAAGATCCATCTGATCTTAATAAACTAGGTACAGAAAAGTGCCTCAGTTCCACAAACAGCTCAATGGACATCAAACATGCAGATATGTCCTAACCTGTAAATTAAATGATAGTATTGAAAAGTTAGATGTCCTTTTTATGTAAATCAAGGTGTCAAAACCGTCTTTGATTCACGCAGACGAGTTGGACCCCAACCAATCTTCAGTTGTGGAGCTCCCGAACCAATTGAGCTCCTCAATTGGAATCCTTGCCAAAAGACATCACTAACAGCAGTCTTAGGCGAACAACTTTCCAAAGAGCTCTATGTTCTTGTGAATTGAATTAAATTAGAAAATACAATCCCAAGTGGGGCATAATAAACCCCAAGTGTGGAAGCAAATGGAAAAAGCAATTAAAAACTTAATTCAAAACATAACAAACATAGCTTCTAAATGGAACCACTTGACAAAATTTGGGACCTTTCCCAAGCTTGAGGCCACGCCTCTCATTTTCTCCCTTTGGAGTTACAAACTTTACTCGACCTTGTGTGTGCTTTGGAGGCAACCAAGGCACTTATTTATAATGAAAAAACTCGATCATAACCTACCAAGCAACCATGGTTGGTTGATTAACCAAACCAATGGCGTGGGGACTCCTAATTACATTCAAAATTCGAATTTCAAATTCAAGTTTAAATTTGAAATTCAAACTAACCAATGAGAAAAAATAGCTTAAATTGCAACCAATCAAAAATAAGAAAAATACAACACAAAGATAACTCGGAGTCTTGTGCTCCACTCGCCCAAGGTGCTTGTATAAGTTGGAGTTAGACTTTTGTGGCTTTCAGAATTCAAACTCCCAAATTCGAAATTTAAACTTCCTTATGAAGTCCTTAATCTTCCAAACTCGTGTGGAGTGGGACTTTTGTTGGATCAGACATGGAGAGTGAAGTAGGAGAGAAGCTCGGTTTGGACTCTTTGTTACACTTGTTGACAAAAAGTTGTCGTAGCGTGGGCTACGAAATTCGGAATTGGCTGAACTTTTGTTCGTTGGAAAGGACTTTGGATAAGCTTTCCAATGATCCAAATTTCATCAAAATCCAATGTCATTTGATACCTTAAATTGATCTGCAAAGTTACTACTATGTTTCTGCCAATCAGATCCTGACTAACTTAGCTAGATTTTTGCCAAGTGGTGCATCTCTCATGCTTCACGTGAATCCCCCTCCTCCATTAGGGTCTTGAACATGCAACCCTCTCCAAGTGGGGTCCATTTAGCTTCAAGGGACCCCGAGCATATGGTGGGGTCCACATACAAAAGCTATCTACAGATAGCTTTCATTGGTCGGTTTCTTCTGATGCTTGCCATGGTCAAAGATAAAGTTCTCGTCTTTCTCATTTCCAGGTGTGATGTCCACATCACTTTTTAGATCATTAGATAGATCTTTCTTTCTTCTTCTTCTTCTTCTTCTTTTCCCCCTTTTTTTCGGGAGGTGTGTGTCTCGCGTGTGGGGGGTGGGGGTGGGGGTGTGGTGTTAATAAGGACTTCACTAGGTAGATACTAATTCATTCCAATCTGGAAACCTGCTCATCAAGGAGTAATAGATGTGGTCTATAATGGACATGCAGCATAACATTGCACATAAGAAGAAGACCTAGAGACACCCTGATATGTAGAATGGAGGGACATAAGTTACATATACTAGGAGGAGAGTCGACCACTGGAAATGTGGAGGAAAGGGATAAAGAAAGATATGGTAGAAGCGGGGTAACTCACTATATGGTTTAAGATAAGGCCAAATGGAGGACTAGAGTGATGGACAAGTTACTAAAAACATTCCTACTGAATGACAGAAACCCAGAATCAATCATTACCACCTTCAACACACATACCCCAAAATTATAATTATAATAATAATAATAATAATAATAATAATTAAATAGATAGATAAATGATAAAAATAATAAATACATAAAGCGCCACATAACTTGCACCCAAAAAAAAAAAGGAAATAAAGGATATCACGTGTAAAGTCTATAGAAATAGTGCTGATGGAAACTAGAAATATAGATTAATGGAAGTGCTGGAGGGTTGGTGGGTTTTTATTCCAAGCTTCTCTTACTTTTTTGGTTTTAGGAGAGAAGGAGAGGGTTTTAAAGAAAAATGAGGAGTTAATAAATAAAAATTACCATAAATAATTGAAGAATCATGTGATACCAACATATTCATCCCACTATAATGTGTACAAAAGTTGGGGCCCTACTTCAAACAGTCAATGCAGCCCACAACACTGATGATTGTAAATTTCCTATGAGTCACAAAAGGTATGACATAAACATAAAGATTTCGATGGTTCAAATTCAATTTCATATATATCAGGCTCAACTTCAGACCTGAATATTGCACAAGAGCTGACTGGGATGATTGTAACGTCCTGTCAATGGGCATCGAAGCTATGGATGAAACAAAAGAAGGATCACCGGTTAAAATTGAATGGACAAATCAGACATTTTAAGTCATTTGATCAGTGTAAAATGTGGCACATGTCCCACAAGCAGAATTACCACAATCTAGGCAGTATGGGTGAGCACAAAATTAAAGAAACCACCACTATGCCAAAGGATACCACATATGCTCTTTCTTCAGTGTAACAACAGAAACCAAGAAAAAGTGACAGATCAATGTTTAGTTACTTATGGTCAACATGTGCCACTGGTGCACAAGATACATAACTAACAAGCCAATTTCACAGTCTACAACTAGCCTTGCATAAAAGATGTGAGGATGGAAAAGTGCAATGTGGACAAGTAAGCACACAATGAACGCATGAAACCTAAAAACTAAGTTTTAACATAGCTCACCTTCAAAAAATTCTCAAGCACGCAACTTCTCTTGGCTATGATACAACCCACTTTTGAGGGGTTTCTCAAAAATTATCTGCAAGAGTTGGGAAGCAATGTGCCGCTTTGGCGGTTTTAGATCTCAATAGGTCAACAAATAGCTCAGATTGGTCATAGCGAGAATTGATCTAATGCGTGAAATAGTGATGCAGAGCCACAAGCGAGCTTCAGATCGGCCACCGATGTTATAACCGACCAAAGGATAGATTCCAATTCCTGAGAAGTGAGATCCTCCTTTGTGCAACACTTTCATTTCCAACAACATCCAATGGAGGTTCCAATAAAACAAGTTAGCCATTTTCTCTCTACAAGCGCCAATCCTCACTTTCTCCCAGTGAATCTAGACACAATTGATCAATGCAGAAAAGAAGAGATAAATTACATAAAATATAATTTTAAGGAAAAACTTTGAAATAATAAAGATTACATAAGTTCAAATGAGGTGTTAATCAATAAATAATTGAAGAACTATGTGATACCAACATGATCATCCACTGTTAATGTGTGCAAAAGTTCTGGCCCTACTTCACACACAAATTTAGAGATTAAAAATAAGTAAAATTGATATAAAAAATTTTGGACTCTAAAAAATATGGCTTAATTCATCCAATTATCGGCTTCATATTCATATTAGACATTTCTTTCAACTGAAAGTGATTTTTTTTTGTGGCCCTACTGTTATTGAAGCTTGCAAAAGTTTAAAGAATTGGAAAAAATTATTTAAAGTGATCAAAATTTTGAGTGTTTACAAAATATTGATCCAATCAAGGTAGCTTTTTATTGGCTCTACATAAAATAAAGATAAAAATCCCCTAAAGCCAAATCGCCACCTGTTTTCATGCCCTCCCCTTTGGCCTCCATTTGTCCCAAAAAGTACAAGACAAAAAAGTCTTAGGAATCTACGACCCTAAAACACTAAGAAATTACACATTTAAGTAGATCTCACACACAGAACATAAAATATCACTCAAATATAAACTCATATAACCTTTTTGAGTTCTACATTTCCATTCCACCCTATCAAAAATGGGTTAAGTAAATCTAATATGTGGTTTTGACAAATATGTGTACAAACATTCACGCATATATACTTGAAGATACAAGGAACAACATATGATCCTTCTAGTTCCTGCATAAGACTTGAGAGCTAAGAAAACAATATCCCCAAGAAATAAAGTGATAGCTTATCCGAGCCATTGGTAAGGACCCAAGACTAGGTTTGCAGTATTGAAATTGGTGAGAACAGTGATGAAGGCAATCCAGTTGTGATTGTTATGGTTAAGCAGTGATAGGGATGATCAGGGCAGACAAAAATGAGGCTATAACAATAAGGATCATGACAGATGCCTTGTGGGCAGCTTCGTGAATCTGTGGGATTAGTCTCACTTCCACGTGGGACGGGATTCCCATGTATTTAAAAACTAAAAATAAAAGGATCATGACAAATGGCTGAGGGTTTTACTTTGAAAAGTATGGATTGGAATTTATTGTGTAAAGCTTCTTTAAAAGCTAGCTCTGCATCAGAAAAAATCATGGTACATAAAGTTCATAGATATCAATATGATGAGTAATCCAAGTGTTTGAAGTGTGGTGAATCCAAGTCCCAGATCATGAGGAAAACTTACTAGAGGATAGACACATTTCATGTGACATAAATGCCCTCAGCTGCACTGACCCATTTGTTAATCCAGTTTCTTTGTTTTCCAATTTATTTACAACACCATTTCTTCTTAAAGTACCTCACCTAGCATCTTGTCCCACACCCCACCGTTACCCCCTGAGCAAAGATAACTAGATAGATAAGTAAATTTGTCCATCAATGTATCAGCTCCATACTTCACTATCTACAGTATCCTTAGTTATGATCATCAACAAGATGAAATAGGGTCAAATTTTAGAAGTTGATATAGGATTACAGCATAGGGGTAGTTTAATAAATGATAATGAATAGTAGGACTCCAAATAGGTGCCACCAAAAGCTTTTAACTATTCTGGAATCAGTGGAACATACTAAGGTCCTCATTCAATGGCCTACCCAAAAGGGTAAGGTGCTATTTTAATTCCAAATATCTGAATCACAGGACTAGAATCGACTAGACCCTTAGAATACTTTAAGAAAACACGATCCCCCACACACTGGTGTGCACAGTATTACCCTGCACATCTATACATGGGCCCACCTCGTATGGGTCTGATGGAAAGGTTCTCATTTGAGTATGAGGCCTATCAAGAATGACCTTGGTTGAATCAATCAAGCCATTATTTTCAAGGCTACAAAGTTTAAAGATTAAAATATACTAAACTGATCAAATTTGGAAAGCTTAAAAAAAATGTCGTGATTGATTCAATCAAGATGATCTTTGTGATCCACATATTCAAGAAAAGACCTTCCCAACAGACCCAATCTCCATCATATTTGGTGCCCCCCATGCCATGATGTGGAGGGTAATACCGCACACACCAGTATGCAAGTGATCATTCACATACTTAACACACTAATCGAATTGTACGAGAATCTAATCAAAGGGTGCCTAAAGCAATCATCCACACAATCACTAACAGCAACGCAGTTGTTGAAAGTCTGACAATATAAACAGACTTCTTCTATCTCCATAAAACCCTTGAGGAACAAGAAAAGGAGAATACACATTTCCCAATTCAAATTGTACAAAAAAAGTGAATTATCTAACTATTATACTCGGTATGGCGCATAAATCAAACTAGGGTCACGCAACAAAGAAACACATAAAAAGGATGGATAGAAATAGAAAAGGTACATGATACAATGCAAAAGGTAGACTCAACAATCAGAGCTCAAGACACCAAACAAACCAAAGATAATAAGAACTCAAGGGTCGTCCATTAGTGTGGCAAAATCAGGTAGTAATAGGTGAAGAGCGTCTTACTTGAAAAGGGCCGTCCGTGGCCGTGGAAGGAGGAAAGGCAAGGTAAAACGGAGAGTTCTCACGAAATCGAGCATCTTCAACCTTGCATGAAATTGGACATGCCCTTTTATCTCTTTATTTATTTATTTTATCTTGTAACTAACTAACTATGTCTTTTATTTTAACCTTTCTCTGGTAATGTAAATAATAAATGAATTCATTCTTATTTATTTTCTATTGACAAAATAAAATATAAAAGAAATTTTAAAAACTTATTTAGTGAGTTTACAAGTTTTGACCTAGTATTAATATTAATAAATCATATAAAAATATTTAAAATATAAAAGATTTTTTAATGACAAAGAACTCCATGGCCTATTTTTCCCCGAGTACGAAGAGATTGGATAAAACTCTTGATGCTCCACAATCTCTCATAAATCATTTCATCGGGTGATAATGGAACTTGAACTTGAGGCCTCTAGTTCCTAAGTCAATATAAAAAGATATCTAAGATTGAATTTAGTGAGTTAATTTGATCCAACATATAAAACTATTTTAAATATTTTTTTATATAAAATAGTAAAACTAAAAAATTATTATACAATTAAATTTAGTGAATTTGATGGATTTGTCGTCCTTTTATTTTAGTAATTTAAAATCGGTGAAATAGAGAAAAAATTATCTAACGTTAATTTTTATTACTGTCACTCACACAGGGTACATGATTCTCCCTCGTAGATAAACTAAATTCTTTTTTCTCTATTCTAAAAATGTGTTCTCATTGTGGTTTTCCACTCCATAGTCCCTTAGTATATCTAAAGGGAGAAACCAAAACCGTTCTCCAAGCAAGTAAATTCATGTTAAAAAGAAGAACATATTATGTTATTATCTAACATCAAGAAAAATTTATGTAAAGAATTAAAATTAAAAAAAATTATGACTAAACTTGGTGAGTCGAAAAATTTAGCCTACAGTTTTTTATGTTAGTATAGTTTTGGTACAAAAAATTATAAAATGGTACAGAATTATTTATTACTTATATTTTGCCCAATTCCACCGTGTTGAAACGTGTGCTTCTCACTCGTATGCACTATTAAAAAATAGCTCTCAAGTTGGATGGCAAGTTCCCATTACAATGTGAATTAATTTTTATTATAAGTGGGTTTAAAATGAATTTTATATAATTCATTCGTCATTATCATTGTGTTTAAATTATTTAATCCTTAAAATTTAAAATATTATTATTAAAAGTAACTAATAAAAAATAATTTAATTAGAGAATTTTAACCTTTAATTTTAGTATTTAAAGTTAGTCAAAAATCTATTTCTACCATAGAATTCAATATCTTGCAAATGATGTACCATTTAGATGCACTTACTCTACACGAGGTAGACTTCACCTCCTCATTTCTTTCTTACACAAAAGAGATTATAAACCAAAGAAAATCTGATTCACTCCCTTAACCAGAACCGAACCATTTTAAAGAGTACAAGTATAAGATTTTTCCCCATTTATTAAATAGGAATATTCAACCCACGTTCATTTATAAATAGACAGGTGATAGATTAAAGAAGGGCTGGAGACTTAAGACTCAACTTGAATGCCATGTTTATGTATAATTCATCTAACCATATGACACATAAACTCATATAAAAAGTAGTCTTGAATCTTGATATTGATTCTCAAATAAAAAAGGAAAAAAAAAAAAATCTTCCTTATATAACTTAATAATTATATCAACAAAAGTGCACCTTATATAATTTTAATTATGAGATTTTCAAGTTATACTATACTACCAGTTCCACACAAAATAAGTGGTTGGCATTAGTTTAAATATGAACTATTACCAGGTATGCTTGTACATCACTTCATATTATAGTCATACGACTCTTTAGATTGACTTGTACATTGTTTTTATGTTGTACTTAAAGGTGTGAAAATTCATAATTTGACATATTTTTCTAATTTTGATTGTAGGTAGTTTTATTTTCATACCTTTCGCAAAAAATTAAAATGACGTAAATGACTGAATGGTTTAACCTGTTTAATTAAATGGATAGATGCTTTTTTGTTTATTTAATAGATGGATTAGGATAGACCTAAACCAATTATTTTCAAAGAGTACGGGTCTAATGTCCAGTAGGACCCAAGCATAGCTCAGCATAATCTTCTGATTTTGAGAAAGGGCTGATATTTATTTTAGCTGGGTATCAGGAAAGGGAAGGCTGCTAGACTCAATTTGCCAAGTTTCACAGAACAGAAAAAACAGCAGCTGCCATTGGTTTCCACCTAATATAGAGATGAGGCCACGACACTGAAGTTAGGGCCAACATCAATGACACCAAAAATAAACAAAGTTGACAATATACTTTAATAACCAGTCACCAAGCCCTTGGTAAAGACTATGCTAATACTCAAAACTTCGTTGTATCATCGAATCATGGTAGAATCATTCCATCTCTGTTTTGCAACAAATAGCACAGATTGCAAAGAAACTGACCTGAGTCCATAAAAACGCATGAAAACCTTTTGAGTATGTTGTTGCCATTGCTTAGCCACCTAAGTTGCTACTTACAGAAAACCTAAAAAGGCCTAACAAGTCCGGGCTCTACCCAGCAATTTACACAGCTTATTAAAACAAAAATTTCCTCAGTATGAGCTCAGTCAGCTTCAAGCTCGGCACCAAATTGATCCAATCTAGCTAAGTCATCATCTAGATCACGCACCGAGGCATGATTCACAATTCCATCATCCTCACTAGCATGTATCTGCCTACCCCCAAACCTGGAAAAGAGCAACCAAGAGCACAATATAACAAATGAAAGCAGGCAGGGCAGGAGACCACGTTATACGATTGAGGGGAAAAAATAAAAGGAGAGAGAGAGAGAGATACTCAAGTCTGATACCAACCACCATGATGGATAGTGGTATAGTAAAAAGCCTCTTCAAGAAAAATCACTATTATTTGCAAGTATAATATCCAATAGGAAGCTGTTAAACATCGGCTCCAAGTGTACATTGGAAATGGCAATGACAATTTTTCCTCGTATATGTATTTTATCCATGCATAAGTCCCAATACAAATCATGCATATGTATTGTCAAAATATAAATGCAAACATATTTGCACTTTCTCCTTTTTCCATTAGATTCCACCATCCCAGATATTGAATACAGCATGTCAAAACTAGCAAGGACAGTCGCTTCCCACATATCCATACTTGATCACATCAGTCCAGTACCTTTTATGATCAGAATTCAGATTTTAAGTCAACAAATCAGATACAGCACGTCCCTACTAGGGATGGTGCAGGTCATAGTGTTTGACAATTGAAGCTTTTAGTTTACATCCGTAAACATAAAAAGTACCATTCCTAGACTGTACATGTCTACGCATGCAACTCATGCCCAATTAACTATTCAAATAAATGTGTAAATACATGCATAACTGGATCTAATATGTTTTCTCCTTTTATCACTTCGACCATATCCAAACTCCATTTCAAGCAGTGAATTTCAGAACTTTGTGCAGAGTGGCCCCATTTATCCAAAATAATTGTCTCATACTCTCATGTATCTTGTACTTACATTTGACATAACAACAATGTCAACTATAATTCAGTCACCAATCAAGCTACAGCTTCTAGAGTTTGAGAATTAATCACTTAGAAGCTCCCATTTCTAGACATCATAAGAAAAACCAGGTAGAAACTTTATGATGTTCATGCTTCCAGGTAGCCCCACATGTTGGGCATTATGAGGCCTATTAAAGCTCTTACATCTCTAGATATCGTCCGCAAATGATGGCGATGGATGGAAAGGTTTATGCTTGATTATGTGACCCATCACAAAGCCTCCTAATTGGATCAATGAATCCATGATATCAAAGGCCACAAAGCTTAGGGATTAAAAGTTCAGTGACCAAATTCAGGGGGGAAAAAAACAAGGCTTGATTGAGCTAGTGAAGGTAACTTTTGGCAGATCACAAATTCAAGCATAAACCAATCCAATAGTTCCATCACCATCACAACTAGTGGGCCCTATCCCAAGGTGCACAAGATTGCACAAAATGAGTGGTGGTTGGGGGGGAGGGAGGGGGGGATCATCTTTCCTAGAAAATTGCTCCATCTCATGGTTTTCAATGCTGTTTCAGACAGCATTATAGGTTGCCTCTGTAACAGCACGTTCAGCATTCATCCACCCTGGAAAAGGGCATTTGTTAAAAAAGAAATTTGAACTGCATACTCTTTCCATAGAGAGCATTTAACACATTTTTATTTTATAACTAAAGAGGGAGGATCCCTTGTAAGTACAGCTTCCTTAAAAATATTAAACTACCAAAACGTATCTCCAAATTTGGAGAAAAGAGTAAAAAGTACTACAGAAAGAATGTAAACAAAATGGACTCGAACAGACACAAATGTCTCAATACATATTCCTCATCTAGATTATGGGGATGGAAATTTTGACTGTTTCAGCCACAGCAAAATGGAATTGTGAAAGACATATATATATATATATATATATATATATATATATATATATATATATATATATATATATAATTTGGAGAAAATAGTAAAAAGTACTACAGAAAGAATGTAAACAAAATGGACTCGAACAGACACAAATGTCTCAATACATATTCCTCATCTAGATTATGGGGATGGAAATTTTGACTGTTTCAGCCACAGCAAAATGGAATTGTGAAAGACATACATACATACATATATATACATACATACATACATACATACATACATACATACATACATACATACATACATACATATATATACATACATACATATATATATATACATATATATACATATATACATATATATACATATATATATAGCACCATGTGATGTGAATGATATGGACATCTACAACTTCTCTAAAAAAATGAGTAGTAGTTTTCCTACTACACTCAGGTTTATAGGATTGTGCCCATATATGTTCTCATGAGACTTTAATGAGAACAGCCAAAAGGACACCACCTAGGCCCACATTGATGGATGGATTTGGAAGGCCTCGGCTTGTATATGGTTCATATAAAATTTAATCCCACTTGATAAAAGAAGCTATGTTTTTAAGGCCCTCAAATTTTCACATTTATGTAATGGTGGAAATCGGGTTAGATCAATTAGCTTTAAAAGTCAAATTGGTGTCAAATTGGATAGGGATGCAATTCAGGGGGGCGGAGGGGGGAGGGGGGGGAGGATAGGTGGGTGAGGGAGAAATTGGATCCATTAGGTCAAGTGTGGGCTCTACAAACCAAAATTCTCATGAAGTTCTCTTGAGAACATTGTTAGTTGATCATTATTATATATGTATATAAAAAAGGATCTCTTAAGAACTAGTTCTCATGAGACTTTCATGAGATCAGCCAAAAGGAGCCTCCTAAGCCCACATGGATGGGTGGATAAGAGAAGCCATGTTTTTTAAAGCCCTCAAATTTCTACATTTATCTAACAACAAAAAGTCACTGGGTTATATCAATTGGCTTTACAAGTCAAATCGGTGTCAAATTGGATACAGGAGTAATTCACAGGAAGAATGTAGGTGTGAAGGGAGAATTGATCCATTAGGTCTAGTGTGGGCAACAAACCAAAGTCTACTTCTAATGAAGTTCTCATGAGAATTGTTCCTAGGAATCATTGTTATATATATATATCCCATTTACTGTTTCTCCTAACCATAACAAATAACAAGTTGAGATTAATTACCATCTTCCATTCATCAACTCGATACACTTCACAACATCCTTTCTGTCCTTAAATTTCACCAACACAACACCCTGAGGATGATTCTCACATACCTATATGATAGAGCCAGAAACTCAGGTATTAATAATAGCAAACTGCACCAAACTAATTGCAAAATGTCCAGGAAAAAAAAATACAAAATCATATCATAAAGTATAATGAATCAATAAATACGCAATATCACATATAATACTATATTAATATTGCAAGCAGTAATTAAAAGAAAAAAGAACACTAAAGAAAGCACACACTAAAGAAAGTGCTCGGAAATGTGTACTGTGTGTGGGGAGGAGAATGAAACAGTGGATCACTTACAAGTGACTGTCAGTTCACATGGGGTGTATGGTGTTATTTTTTTAGGCTATTCAGATGCTCATGGGTCCTGGGGAGAGGCGTTGAGGGTGTGGTCGCGGGCTTGGGGGTAGATATAGGTTGGCATGGAGATTGGTACCATATGCGATCTCGTGGGCTATTTGGAAAAAAAACCGAAATGAGAGGATCTTCGAGGAGAAAAAGGGGTCCATTGGAGAGATTTTTTAGAAGGCGAAATAGAATTTGATAAGATGGCTATCGGTTTGTACGGAGTTCAATGGACTAGCTCCGGAGGACTTCTACTTATCCTGGGAAGGGTGCATGAGGGGAGTTGGGAAAGCTAGAAAACCCAGGGTCGATTGGGTAGCACCACCTCAAGAATTTTTTAAGTTTAACGTGAATAGGGCAGCAAGGGGTAAACCGACCCCACAAGAATAAGAGGGGTATTGTGTTGTAACACCTCACCCACATGGGGGGTTGGGAATTATCCCACATCACCCATGAGGTGGGTGGGAAGGGTATTATTAAGAGGGGGCAGCCCCACAACCAACACGAAGCCTTTTGGACCTGGCCTAGTGGGCCTGGCCCAAAACAAAACCATGCGAGCCCAAGTGGAGCCCAAAGCGAACGATATCGTGTTGGGAGTCAGGTCGTCACAAGTGGTATCAGAGCATGGTTCAACACTAGGACTGTGTGGGCTCTCTACTTGTGTAACGTTGCTTCTCTATGTGGACCCTCTGTCTGTGTGACGTGAAAGAGCCGTCCCGGTCTTAAGGGGGGTGGATTATAACACCTCACCCACACGGGGGTGTGGGAATTGTCTCACATCACCCATGAGGTGGGTGGGACGGGTGTCATTAAGAGGGGGCAGCCCCCCAACCAACACGAGGACTTTTGGGCCTAGCCTAGTGGGCCGGGCCCAAAGCAAAACCGTGCAGGCCCAGGTGGGGCCTAAAGCGGACAATATCGTATTGGGGGTTGGGTCGTTACATGTGTAATGACCCAACCCGATATTTCAGGGCATTAAGGAGATCAGTGGATCTCCGAGATGTTTTTCAGGGATTTGGTAGTAGTGGGTTAGCGCGTGAGCGCAGTGGTGAGTCCTAGTTTGCCAAGTTTTGATCGCGGGAGCTCAGGCGGCATTTTTGTAATTTTGGATTAGTTAAGTAATTTTCATGCAAAAATATTTGAAAATTGACAAAAAATTAGAATGATGTGGTTAGGTCCCCAAATTTTGCACACACATCCCCCTCAAATAGAAACACATGAAAAATAGAGACCCGCACTTGTCCACGGTAGAAGTCTTCCATTTAAATTTTTTAGTATTTTCTTAGTTTATTGAAAATAGAAAATGATTTATTAAAATAATTCATCGAGCTTAGTTTTCAACGAGATTTCATATCTGGATTTGGTTTTTATCCCCAGATTTAAGAAAAATAACCCAGTCCCGTTTTACATCCAAGAGCCATGTTTTTAAGCTTTGACTCGCGATTTGGCCCATTTGTCACGGCCCAACCCGGTGCCCGATCCAACTCAACTTGGCCCAACACAATATTGTCCGCTCTGGGCCCGCACGACTTTGCATTGGGCCTGACTCAAGTGCAGGCCCAAAGCGTGTTGTGCTAGGTGAAGGGAGTGATGCCTCTTATAACCCCCTCAACATTCATCTCCTAGGCGATGTGGGACTTTTTCCACACCCACTTGCCCAACGGTGATCGATCGCCATTGTCGATCGATTGCGGACACCTTTGGGTCTAGTCTGGGGCCATTACAATCCACCCCCTTAAGCCCAGAGCCGCCCTCGGCTTAACTCGGCCACCTAAGGGAAAGCCTTGTCTTTGGCTCGGCTCGATAACTCCTAGGGGAAAGGCCCACACAGTCCGAATGTTGAACATGGGCTCTGATACCATTTGCCGGCCCCCATGTGGGCCCAGAGTGGACAATATTGTGCTGCGCCAAGAAGAGTTGATCGGCATGCCCAGGTTGGGCGTGACACCATTAACCTACTTACTATATATAGTCTTTATGTCTCAAACATCAGCAAAAAACCCCCCTCACACCCTTCCCAATTTGGAAACCTAGTTGTCATTCCCTACTCTCCTCTTCCCTTGCCGTCGCCCATCCCGAAGAAGCTCGATTTCCGTCAATTTTGTCGAGAATTTCCCGTGGAAATTGCCCGAGCCCCTAGATTTTTGTTGATTTTGCAGTCAAACACTCCTAATTTTCAGGTGATTCCTCGTCTTCCCTCTTTTCCTTCGTTTTCTTACTTTCTAGTTTCAAATTAGTGATTAGATTTACAAGTTAATCGTGTTTTCAACGTCGTAAAGTGTTTTAGAGATGAATTTCAGTGTTAAATTGCCCCTAGGACTGATTGGATGGGTTGTTTTCTCAAAAGTTGGGTTTCCTGTGCGCTTTCTTTCATTTTTGGAGTTTTCCAGTCGCTTTCTGTCCCTATGAAAAAGTGAGCCTCAGAACTTTCGAGGCTCATCTCAGAAGGAACCACCTCGTTCTGAGGCAAAGGGAGCCCAGACTGTAGACCTTGGTTCCAAAACCTGGCCTCAGAACCAAACTTCGAAACCTACCTCAGAACGTACCCTTCGTTCCGAGGTCTGACCCTAGACCAATCTTTGGACCCTTGTTCCAGAATCTGTACCAGAATCTGTTCCAGAACTCAGTTCAGAACCGAACTTCGGAACAAGCTAGGGAACACTCCTTGTTTCGAGCCCCAAACTTCAGAAACCTGACCCCTGGGCTTCGGAATCACCCTTCGGAACTGCTCCTTGTTTTGAGCCCTATCCTTTGTTGTTTCGAACAGATATTCTGGACTCCAGTGATTTTCCGTTTTCTGGGATTTCTCAGATGGATTTTGATGATCGCTTGGTTTCCACAGTCTTGTTGGTTCGCGGAGACATGCATGGACTTAGGCTTTCTCTATCGTGATACTTCACAGCTTTTCCATCTAGGTGAGGGGACTTATTGCACAAGCTTTAGCATACACATTCTTGCGTTTAACTATTACCTATTTGTTGAGACATGGAGTACACAATGAATGGGACCTATATGTGTTATGAGTCACTCGGCAAGGGAACTGTTCAAATTATGTGGCAATGGACCCACTCAGGCGTGCTCATGTCGTATGCTAGTGATGACAGGGTGGTTGTGTATGATAACATGTTCTAAAACCAAGCGATGTTATGTGGTATGATTGGATGATAATGTGATTGATGTACTATGAATGCATGTGGTAGATAACAATGATTTCTTGTATTCTACGTTCAGCTGAATATGCGATATGTTGTAATGGTAACATCTATATAGATGCTTTGACATGCATGTAGCTAGTACAGTTGGGATGTTGGTAGGCATGAATACTAGGCTACATCAGGACATAGAGACTTCCCTAGTGTTGTTGGACACTTGGGTTGAGATGATATGGGTGACCGTGACTGGACACAGGGATACGGATTGGGGGACCTCTAGGTGTTAAGAGTATGGTCGGTATACTCCCTAGAGTGAGTTGGACTGTTGAGTCTACCCGAGAGCAGTGTTGGACATATCTTTGGATTGATAGGGTCATGTACGAGATGATACACCCTAGGGATACAGGGTAGAGACAGATCTGTTAGATGGTCAGATGAGTCTCCTGGAGGCCACTTGGGCTAAGTGTTGGTTCACTCATACATTGACCGAGAGGCTAAGGTTAATATGGTACCCGAGCATGTGATGGATGTGAATCCCCAGCATCCCGATGGACTGAGTGTTTGTTCGCCCACATGTTGGCCGAGGGATGTGATTGTTGTTGGGAATCCCTGGAGGCCAGATGGGTTAAGTGTTTATTCGCCCATGTATTGCCCGAGGGGGATGCAATTATGGTGGATGATCTCCAGTAGCCAGATAGGTTGAGTGTTTGTTCGCCCATGTATTGGTTAAGGGGTGCGAATATTGTGGATAGTCCTTGGTAGCTGAATAAGTTGAGTGTTGGTTCACTTGTGTATCGGCTGAGGGACGGGATGGTCAAGGATAACTTCTTGAGAGCCCGGTGGGTAAAGTGTTAGTTCGCCCACACGTTGGTCAAGAGGGGAGACACGACTCGTGGTACCTGTCAGTGAGGTGTGTATACTTGTTGAGGCAATCCTAAAGGTAGGATGATTAAAGGATGTATCGAGCACATGTCGGATTTGATCGGCACACGGGATGTGGGGTATATCATTGAGGAACCATGCAAGTAGACCTATGAAGCACGGATACTCCGAAATCATTCGCGTATCTGTGTCGGGTACGTTTCAGACACGGATACGGCAGGATACGTGTCGGATACGTATCCAATTAAATTAAAACATTTTTTAAATAAGGATACGGCAACAGACACGGAGGGACACAGCATGACACGAGACACGGGAGGCCAGACACGGCACGGGATACAGCAGCACGGGAGAAAAGGGGAAAAAAATTATCAACTAATAGCTTTAGTCTTTTGAAAGACAAAGTTCCAGTAAAATATCAAATTATCAACCAATAGCTTTTAGTCTCTTGAAAGACAAAGTTTCCTTATCATTTGATATTTTAATTTTAGACTATTGCATCAAGAGGGGAGGTTGAGAACAATAGTTACCACATCAAAAAATTTGGACTTACTTATGTTATGTATGTGCTTAATCGATAATAATTTTTATGTCTAAGAATAAAAAAATAAAAGATAGGAATAGAAGTTAAAATTAATAAAACGTATAAATCGTGACTAGTCCCTATTTCTTGTTGATATATATATATATATATATATATATATATATATATATATATATATATATATATATATATATATACCGCTCTCGTATCCTAGTTTTTCAAAATTTGTCGTATCCTCATATCGAATAAGTATCCTATCCGACATGCATACTCGTATCGGTGCTTCTTAGATGTAGACATCCTTGATATGATATGTTCGTGGATTTATATGCAGTGTATGTTTTGATGGCATGTGATATATTTGTTACTCTCACTGGGCATGTTGAGCTCACCCCTTGCCTTGCAGGTGCCCCGATGGAGGCGGGACCCCGCAGGTCCCAAGACCAGGCTTAGGCAGTAGCAACTGCAAACAACTACATTTGCTTTATGCTTTCCTTTGGGAGAACATTTGTATTTGCTTTTGGTCATTATTTGTTTGGTTGGATAACTGTGATGAGTTGAGATTTTCACTGCTTTGATCGTTATGCTATGTTGGTATTTTACTTGTTTCGATTTTTGTGGTTGGCCAGTGGTAAAAAAAATAAAAAAAAGCACCCAACATAGCGAATGTACCATTTTGTGGGTTTGTATCGGTGGTAACACGCCCAAAAGCAGAATGGGGTGTTACATGTTGCATGGTGATAGGGGCGGGATAATATTAGTATTTTTTGAACCTTTAGGCATCATGGAATTGAATGAGGCAAAACTAAGAGCAATTAGGAGAGAACTTCAGATTTGATCTAGGTTCGGGAATGGAAAGCTTATTGTCGAAAGTGATTCAACTAACGCTATCTTCTAGGCTAGCAATAGAAAGTCCCCCCAAGGAAGTTGATTACCATTTTTAGGGACATTAGGAGGTTGTGTAGGTCGGGAGATATCATTTTCACACTCTCCTCGGTCGGCAAACAATATTGCTGATTTTCTAGCAAAGGTGGGAGTACAAAAACATAGACCTGCAATGGAGCTGCTCTGATCAAGATTCTTTCTGGGTGCATGGGGGAGTTGGGAAACTTCATATGTATCTTTGTTGGAGGCGGTGTACTGTACATATAGTATTTTCAGTTGTTTCTTTTGATATTTCACCTGATAGTCATATGTACCTCTCCTATACGTGGTCTATCTCACTTGTACCCTTTTCATCATTTAATGAATTTATTTGTTACTGTTTCAAAAAAAAGCATCCACTCAGTATGAAACAATATTCAATACATAAATGATAGATGTCCATATATAGCTAACAACAAATCACAGAAAGAAGTGGTTGTGCAAATGTCATGCCAGTTTAAAATAAAAATATCACCGAAAACAAGGATGTCCGTTCATTTCAATGGGACTATTATATAGATATAGATGTTTCGATTGGTGCCCAATGTCTGCGCGTGAGAAAGAAAGAAAGGAAGGGAGGAAGGGGTGGAATTGTAATTCATGTAACATCCATTAAACCCACAAATCTTTCAATTGTGTTTTGAGATATGAAGCAAAGAAATATTGTTTTTACTAAAAAAGGAAAGAAACTTAAAAGAAAAGAATCTTATTTAAAAGTGGAAATAAAATGATCTAGCCAGATAGAAACTTTATTAAAAAAAGAATATAGAAATTCTTTTCAAGTCACATGGTGATTTTAAACCCCTCACATATGATTAGAAAGCACTTGGTATCACTATGACTGCTCAACTAACAAACCCAGACTAAACTGATTCTTACCAGGTCCTGGGCCCAAACTATTTATGGATTAGCATGCCAGGACTTCAGAACCTGGTCTGACTATATTTAATATCAAACCTTAAATTCAAGCATAAGCCTCTAGTCTAACCAAATGTAGCACATCCCACTGCTCTCTCTGTTTTTCTTTTCATTTTTTTTAAAGTGATACAGGGTACCCTGCCTCTCAACAGACATTTTACTAAAATGGGATGGTTTCAAAAAGGAAAGTCCTGAAATGGGTAATTTGTGGATGCGAGATTATTTTCATAAATTTATTCATCCTCTTTGTGTAATGTTAGATAGTTTGATCAGTTATTCCCCTATATAATCAGGACATATAGCATCTTGTGCCTACCTTGATGGATTCCACGGACCAAGTTTGGCACACTCTTCTTGAACATCTGCCTCAAGTTCTGAACGAAGATTGGCATCAGACTGATGACATAAGAGAATTAATCCATCAGAATCAGAAGATGGAGTTATCCTAAAAGGGAATCTCAAGATACATCAAAAATCAAATAAGAGAATAAGCACTGTATTGCAAGATAGTATTTATTGATTTTATGAGACCCAGCATGGAACTGATGATTCTAATGATGATACAGACAAGACACTGTAAATATTGATAAGCACTATGAAATCATAATTTGAATAGAGCAGAAACTTAACCAGTACCCTCATTCAGCAGGTGTGAACATGTGACGCAAAATGACGGTAGCTGGAATAGTCACCTTACATCGTCATGTCCCCCTGTTATGCAGTAAAAGAATGTTATAGATGGTGGTCCATCTCAAATAAAAATTATAAAATATTTAGAAACAGGTCAATAGCTATTATTAACATTACACATGAAAACCTCTACAAAAATGAAACACCAGAACACAGTAGAGAAAATCTTATGGACATATGGATGTATGTACATGCCCATCTCTTATTGATTGGTGACACCAGCATGAAATGTTCTCGGCAAACAGGAGCTTCTTCTCCCATTGGTTTGTATGAATGTGTGTAGGTGGGTGGGTGGGTATGTATGTTATGACTAATATAAGTCAAGAATCAATAGGATACAGGCAAATAGAGAAGCTGGGAAGATCATGTTGCAACTAAAATATATCAAGAGAGAAACACCCCTCTCACTTGTCAGGAGCAATCCATAAAACACGCTACTATATTATCTGAGCAAAATATGAGCACAAAAATTTGAACGGATCATAATTGTTCTCAACTCCATATCTACATTACATATGTCTACCAAAGCATATCATCCAAACTGAGGTCCCCATCGTAAAACCTATAAAACTCAATATGACTTTCAGGGTATTTATCATCACAAACAGAACCTATGATGTGGGACCACAATAGAAATTCTGACATGGCTGCTAGACCTTGCAAAGGGTAGGGTAGGGTCGGGTCAGATTTGGGACAGGTCTTATTCAGTGTGGGTCTATTTCAAGTTCAGGTCTATGTGAGCCTTACTAAAAAAATGGGTTAAAGCCAGAACAGGTCTATTTCAGGTTCAGGTCGAGTTACTAGCAAGACTCATACATAGGCTACTCCTTAAATGGGTGTCGACCTCATATGATTGAATGCATTGTATAACATAGATGTGGCAATAGTTTGTTAGTAGGGTGTACATGCATTCAATATATGAGGTGGTAGACAACCATTAAGGAGTAGCCTATGTATGAGTCTTGCTAGTAACTCGACCTGAACCTGAAATAGACCTGTTTGGCTTTAACCCATTTTTTAGTAGGCTCACATAGACCTGAACTTGAAATAGCCACACTGAATAAGACCTGTCCCAAATCTGACCCGACCCTACCCTACCCTTTGCAAGGTCTAGCAGCCATGTCAGATTGGGACAGGTCTTATTCAGTGTGGGTCTATTTCAAGTTAGGTCTATGGAGCTTACTAAAAAAATGGGTTAAAGCCAGAACAGGTCTATTCAGGTTCAGGTCGAGTTACTAGCAAGACTCATACATAGGCTACTATTAAATGGGTGTCGACTCATATGATTGAATGCATTGTACACCCGACTAACCAAACTATTGCACATCTATGTATACAATGCATTCAATCATATGAGGTCGACACCCATTTAAGGAGTAGCCTATGTATGAGTCTTGCTAGTAACTCGACCTGAACCTGAAATAGACCTGTTCTGGCTTTAACCCATTTTTTTAGTAAGGCTCACATAGACCTGAACTTGAAATAGACCCACACTGAATAAGACCTGTCCCAAATCTGACCCGACCCTACCCTACCCTTTGCAAGGTCTAGCAGCCATGTCAGAATTTCTATTGTGGTCCCACATCATAGGTTCTGTTTGTGATGATAAATACCCTGAAAGTCATATTGAGTTTTATAGGTTTTACGATGGGGACCTCAGTTTGGATGATATGCTTTGGTAGACATATGTAATGTAGATATGGAGTTGAGAACAAT
>JAAGOE010000123.1:0-43443 GCA_013350335.1 Chimonanthus salicifolius | reverse complement strand
GTAGCTTAGTTCTTGGGATTCGGATCTTTGAAGCAAGAAATTCCCATAAGAACCCAAAGAACAGATATAAGAGAGAGAAGAGAGAGAGAGAGAGAGAGAGAGAGAGAGAAGAGGGGAATCCCGTCGGTCAACATTAGGAGGGGAGAGAGAGAAGAGGAGAAGAGGGAGATGAGAGCTGAAGATGAAGAGGGGCTTTCTTTTGGCCATACAGAGAAATGTAGGGATAAACACATGAAAAGCTATATAGGCTGTGTGACTGACATTTTCGAGTTTCTGCTCCACTTTCACTCCTTCCTTTTGAAGCCAGCTTTATGTTTTTTTTAGATTAGATTTCTTTGTTTTCTATCTATTGTTTGGTTTCTTTTTGTTCATTTGCTGTCTCTGTATTTGCAACACTGGTGCTTTCTTTTTTATTATGATAACCATCTCAAAAAAAAAACTTCAACTCTAGTTGTAAAATGACAAGTTCATCTCAGAACTGAAGAATATACCTGTGTGTAGTAGAAAAGGAGCGAAGGGATGTAGAAAGTGGGATCAAATGATCATTGTCATATTTGATAAGAGACTTGTTTGATGAATATATGACCACTTGAGAGAAGTTCATAAAAAGGGAAAGTCTGTTACAAATCTAATATTTAAAATCAAGTCAATCAGCAGCAAATTAAATTAGACATGACACTAACAAAATGGAATGATCTTGTTGTGAAAATCCAACCTTTTAATATGAAAGGAAAACTGAAGTGAATTGATTTCAGTGAACCACCAGCTTCGGTATAAATACTCTAGCACAGCAGGAGGAGCTCTTGTTAGTGACAGTGTTGTACTCTAGAAGCTAAATGACAATATCATCACTAACTGATCTATTGCAACCCTGCACTTGTAGGTGCTGGAAACAAAGAAATCATGACGCAGTGAAAACACAAGAAATCACATACAAATCACAAGATTTACATGGTGTGACTACATCCATAATGAGATGGGAGCAATTTCACTTTCTTCAAGAATGGGTTACAAAATTGCGTTCTTCCTCGTGCTTCTGTCAATAATTCAACATAGATAATTCTGTAGCCCTAGAAATCCATTGAAGATACGTTATTTAGGCATAATAAATATGAAATTAAGCATCCTTGGACCCCCAACTTCCAGTATTGTTCAAATTGCTGAAAAATAGAAGATATCTTCCCAACAACAGGTTCTAGTAACCACTTATCTAAAAAGAAAAACATAGAAGATTGTGACAATGATAATAAAACCCATAGGTTCTAATTATTACTACATGATGTAGAACTTCCGTTTTAAAATTCTGGATTTGTTGATTGTTGTCTTCTGCAGGTTTGGAGCAATGACAAGTATGAAAGCGTAGAACACCGTGTGACTGTAAATTCGGAAAGGGAAAGGTTTTCTATCCCTTTCTTCTTTAACCCTGCACATGATTTGACTGTGAAGCCTTTGGAGGAGTTGGTAAATGAACAGAACCCACCAAAATTTAAGGAGTATAACTGGGGAAAGTTCTATGTATCCAGGGCCCTCAGTAATTTTAAGCAGCAGGAAGTCGAAAATGTTCAAGTACATGACTTTAAGGTATCTGAAAAGTAGAAGATTAATGTATCACATTAAGATTAGAGAATCGATGTTGTGTATAAATGGATTGAATTTGGACTGTGGAGATATAAATTATAATTTCTAAGGCTACTTCTTTGTATGTTATCATTGTAACCATTGTAACGGATTGTTTGGATGCAAACATGACAATGGGTTTACTGGCTTGGTTGAAGTGTTGGACCCAAGATCCAGCTGGTTCCAGGTCTGATTTCCTGATATGCAACTCCTTTGTTGAGCTTTGGAACCCAATACTATTTGAATCAGTCCGATCTTGGGGCCGATACCTGTTGCTACCTAAGATCAATTCAAAATTCATCTCATTTATCCACATACCATATGTTTTTAAATGCAATGATATGGACCATGTGATCAAAGATCATTAATGATCCCATCAGCAGGGTTCTGGAAATAAAGGGGGTTGTAACCCCCGTGCGCATAATAGAGCTATGGTTGCTACCTGCTAAGACTCTGCCATATTCTTAAAGTACAGTAGGTGAATCTTTCTTTGAGATTTCACATATACCATTAAAACTTGCTAGGTGTTGGAATGATCGATTTTCAGATTGTCCATTCAATTGAACTTTCAGGTTAAACCTCCATCAATCTTATCTGTAACTAGGCCCTTGTTTTTTTCTTCCTTCCTGTGTTGGTCAGGAGATAGGAGTCTTACCAGTTTTTTTCATATGAAGAACTCCTTGTAGGTTGGGTCCATCTTGGCTGATGCAGATCATCCATGCAGTGGAACCCACCACCATGGATGGGAATAAAACTAGCATTCAAGAAATAGTTTGTCGTCGTTCAACTGCAAAGGGGGCCTATAAATTGGGCTATTGGAATTGTTAGTCACATACACAGACTCTACTTATAAGAGAAACCATCATCTGTATTATTCAGTCTCAAGTGAAGTTTATTCAACGCCATATAGTAGTAGTTGCAACACAAGCTATTCGAGCAGCAATATTGATTATCATGAACATTGTTCATCATTGATCAAGAGTACGTCGCAGCAATGTCCAAGAGACACTTGCACACCTCCTGTGGGTTTGACACCATAGGCATATGGTCTGCACCTTTGATCTCTTTTTCCTCTTCTGCAGGATAGTTCTCAATCATCCAATGCTGGAAGTTCACTGGAATTGCTAGATCTTCATTACACACAATGTAAACACGCTTAACAGACCCAAATCGCTCCTTGGAAAAGGTTGGTTCATTTGTCAATTCTTCCATAAACAATGGACCGGGCCTTACCAGTGTCTTTGCCAATGTGAGATCCTTCAAAGAAAGTAGAGCAGAGAGGCAATTGTCAAGAAACTATCAAGTACGAACAATGGTTTCAAAGATCACACAATGGTTTGCCTCACTCAGACTGATGCCAGCTGCTTAAGGTCACATACTCCCGATTCCTTCCAAATAATTGAACATCTTTTATTCTGTGGTGCCATTTTAAGAATAGAAAGAATCGTCATGGAACTTACCTTTTTTAAGAAGTCCACTGATCATTCACAATTCATAAATGAGGAGTACAAATTTTGTCCTCAGTGATTACCTTTTCACCTTTCACCAAATCCAAAATATTCACTCAACCCACCACACTGATTTTGAAAGTGCCCCAAATTTTAATCCAAAATAAAACAGGCCACCAATTTGGATTTTGGAATCAAGCTCTCATTTCATATATTCAAATACATGCACCTGACCTGATGCTTTAGAGAAATTTATATGAAATATGACCTGAGTAGTGTTGAAACATTACAAACATTATTCCAAAATACTCTAAATGCATGAAAAAGGAACCAGAATGTTCCGTACATGCTTTTCTTTCAAATTTTGAATCAGGGTATCAAAACTCCCAGTCTTCACAGGCTATCCATGTATGCCCTTCCCCACCTCTCTCCTTCCCTTTCTCCTCTCCCCCCTCCTCATGGAATGGCGGTTGTTTTATTCAACATCAGGGAAGAATGCAGACAAGGTAAAAATATCAAAAGAAAAAAAAAGTCCTCATGGCTATCATTACAATATCATTTTCTCAAGACTCTAACATCCCATAGATCCACCCCATCATTAAATAACTGGTCTGCTTTGTTATTTGCTGCCCTGGGAGTTTGTATGACTAGCACCACCTTATAATCTCCCTCACCTCCGTCCAGGTGTGCCATGGGCAAGCACTGCCTTTGGCCAAGTCACCTTTTGCCAAATCTCCCCACCACCAATTCTCACAATTCCTTTACACCCACCCAGATAGCCCAAAATCCAGCTGTATTGGCATGGCATCTTTTCAAGGCCTGGCATGGGCATAGGGATCCCTGGCATTACTGCATCTAATCGCCCCCCCAAACCAGCATTTCTACATCCACATTAGCTACTAATCATCAAAGTCAAGTTTCAGAAGGCCAGCACGGGTGGTGGCATCCATGGCATGTCCTCTTAACTTTTATAAGCAATCACACAGCAATTAATCCACAAACACTCCACCTCTGCTCTATTGTGTGGCATGGCACCAGAACTGCCAAATGACACTCCTCCAGCTGTCTCTTCTGCCATTCAGCCAGGTGTTATCAAATGAAAGAGATCACCCGGCATACACCAGTCCATGCCACACAGCTCCAGAAATATATATAATTGGCATATAAGCAGTAAATAAAAGATTTACCTCTTCTGCCTGCTTTAGACAAAGAATGTAGCCATTCACTGTATATTTTCTCCCACATCTGAGGTGATTCATTGTTAAAATTTTGCCCATGCTGGCAAACTAGCAGAAAGCCTCACTTGGGAGGTGACAAAGTCTTCCAGAATCTTGGGCTAACCATTGTTGACACCCTTCCCTCATCAACTTGTTGGTGACAATAACAGAGAAGATACCATGCAGATCAGGTTCCCTGCCATGCATGTAATCCACCTGATTCCCACCACAAAGGTGTGGTTAAGGGAGAGAATGAAAGCTTATAGACTATCCATTCCCCAATCCTGTAAATTTCTTCTAGATGAGCATCCACATCCTACTGATTATTTCCTTCCACATAATCTTTCACTGGCATCCTTACTCTTGGCAATGCAAAATAAATGAGGGAATCATCTGCAGAGGGAAACATGACCACTGCATTTGCCTGGCCAGAAAAATATGGGATCTTGACAGAACTCTATATCTAATGCAATGATCAAAATCTTGAATCACACTAGATCCCTCTCCAAAATCCAGATATATAATATTTTTCATTTTGTATCCATCTCAGCATCTAGTTATATTTTAAAGTCATATGATACATTTTACTCTATGTTTAATGTAATGATCAATGTTGAAATAATGACATGTATTACTGCACACTCCGATTATTTGCCTACTTCAAGATGTGCTAGTATGAAAATTAGGTTGTTAAGTATCAGAACTCATGTATGTGCTTCCTGAAGTGAAATCTTTTCCACTCTGCCATAGACTGGAACCCTTTTTTATTTGTATAGTAGCTTCAAATCCCACTACGTAACCATAACAGATGTGACATGACATGATAAGGGAATGAATGAAACAAAGTCGTGAGTGGCTTAATTGCACCAAAATCTATATCAAAACTTTGCCCTAAACTATAGAAATATTTAGAAAAAAAAAATATGGCTTTCAAATGGATAAGAGAAAATATATTAAGAACAAGAGGCATCAAAACACACTACTGTATTCATACCCGCTAACAGCTGAACCCATCATATGAAACTTCAAAGACCTTTCAAATGGATAAGAGAAAATATATTAAGAACAAGAGGCATCAAAACACACTAATGTATTCATACCCGCTAACAGCTGAACCCATCATATGAAACTTCAAAGATCCTCATTTACTGTTAGAAGGGTTGAGCAAATGATTTGGTCAAGCCCTTCATACATCCTACAAATACAAGTGGAAATCTGTTTGAGAATGTACAATTCCTTGAGAAAAATGGTACTTACAAATTGATTACAAACATCACATCGTAGATGATAGAGCTCCTTATAGCAGGACTTGTGATAAGGGTGATTATCATATATAGAGAACTGCAAAAAAAAAAAAAAAGGGTGGAGGGGAAGAAATAACCGATGTAAAACTAACAGTCAATTGAACTTCTCTTTTAGGAGGAACACAATGTAGAAGGTGAAACAGCTAAGTACTGGAAATATTTGTTCTGTCCAAGATGACAATGGATACCTCATACTCGGATATTGGCAGATTGCAAGCATGGCAATGGAAGCATTCTGGATGCCAAACAGCACCCATACAACTAAGAAAGCGGCCCTGACCGATCTCACTGTTGTACCCAGCACAAATCCTAAAATTATATTACTCATTAAGTACATCAGCATACACGTGGATTGTGCATAAATCTTACAAATGACATTTAGATAAAACTGAAGATCCAGTGCTAAAAACAACAAAACAGTTTAAGTGATTTCATGCAGTTGTTTCTTCACATTTTCTTTAAACTCATGGTTGTTAATACATTGGTTTTCTTTGGCAAAGAATTTTTTTCATGAAATAGACTTGTTTCTTACTTGAGAAATTGGTCACTGGTGCAGATCACAGGATAAGGGAAGCCCATTTTGATAATGAATTCAATATGCAAAATTTTAAGAAGGCTTGACATACATAGTATGTGGCATTGAAACGTGTTATGAATCAATTATGTCTCTCCTACAACAGACAATTTTGTTGGGAATCCTTTTTTTATGTGAATTCATGCGCAAATCTTCTTCAAAATTACTCAAATTTCTCCTCAAAGCCAGCTTCTAAGGTTGTGACCAGGTTAGGCCAAATCAAGCCCAACCAGCTTTAGACTAGATTTGGGATTGACTGTAGCAATCGCTGCCGCCCCATGATCTTGTTGGAGCCCAAGAATGCTTGCTGCTGCCCCATGATCTCATTGGAACCCAAGAATGCCTCAACCAAATAATCCTTTGCCAAACCCTGAAATTCAAACTATTCCACGATTCTCCTTTAGAGGTGTTTGATCTGAACTTCATAATGATCCTCAAGACAAATGGACTGCGGTACCCAACATGGTTTTTTTTTTTGAAAAGTATGAGTACCCAACATGGTTATGAACCAATATTAGAAAATGTGACGTCATAAAAACCTATGTGGATGATATATATAAGTGTGACCCATCAAACATGCATTACAATGTTTAGGTCTCAGGAATGTTTTAGTTTCTCATATTAAAACCATACAGAAGAAGTGAAAACCGACACCCAGTGTTTCAATGAAATATTGAGTACTAATTCCCTGCAAGACTTTTCTGGCTTAATTCTGCAGATCTTTAAGAAGGTTACATACCAACTTTTCTAGTCTTTCTCTAGAAAAGACTAGAAATGCACATGCAGAAGCCTTTCTGCATGTATTTTAAGAACCTCAACCAAAACATAGGCTTTAGAGGGCCAAACAATACTTTCATTCCTCATCCTATGCTTTGCGTAAATAGCTTGTGATAAGGTTACTTGGTTCACATTTCACAAATGTGAGGATGAAAATATGCTCAACGCATGCACATCATACACATCTTCCTCTAAATAACTATACCTGAATCCTGTCATAAAGGGGAATGGCAGAGGATGATAGATGCGGCCATTTTCACGAGGAGGAGATTCAACATTTAGACTTTCTTGTAGAGCCCTAGCAAGTTGTTCATCTTCCTCCAAATGATTATGCAATCCATTATCTGCGACGAAACAAGTAAGATATTCTTTACATCAACTTTAATGATTTAATCTGGAAGCCATATCATTAGCATATTCCATTATGTCATTGTCATATGTTACTTTTACCCTTTTTGGAATAATTAACATTATCTTAAATACCAAATAAGCACCTTCCAAATGGAGATATTAAACAACTCATGATCAGAATACATATTTGAGAGATCATGTCACCAACTTTTAAGTGACTGGCTGCCAAATATGTTGTTCGGAATCACAACTTTCAGAGTGCTTTGCAACCACCAGCAAAACTTACTTCCAAAGAAAAACCAATCAAATTAAGGCCCCTCTCTTTGATAAACATATCCAATCAGTAAGCTAATAGTTTGTAGTGGGGCCTGGTCCTAGACTTGGCTTGCTAGTGCAAGACAATGTGGTCAAGTAGGCTGTGAATTGTCAAGAGTTAACAAGGTCAGTTTGAAACTTGCTAAGGTATGTCCAAGTCCTAGTACACACATCTTCTTTTGGGAAATCATTTATCCTCACATTATTTTTGGTAAATCATTAATCCCCATATTTCAAATTTTCATTAATTATGTATCCATACATTTGACAGATATCACTCACCAATGACATCCACCTTCTTTTGTTCTTCTTCTGAGAGTGAAAGTGCAATAGCACGATCTATATCTTCCTTTTCACAATCTGACAAGGCATCCTATAACGAAATAACCAACAAAAAATTAGTTGCATCAAAAGAACAAAAATAAAAAGCATCACCGAAAGGTGATATATTCCACCATCCTATCAAGGCAAACACATATCTATAAAACACCATTAACACATAATTATTGTAATGAGTTAGGTCTCAAAAAATAATCAAATATACGTGGATATAAAAATCGAGTAATTCGAACAAGTTGGGTTACACAAAGCATGAACCCAACCTTACCCAAATTAAATATGGGTCAAGTTTTTTTCCTGCATAACCCAACTTAATTTTAGAGTTACCTCACCCATATTTCGAGTTAGATCAGCAGCTTGGTTTGAATTGACCCCTGACCCATGCCTCTAGATTATGGTCTTCAAAATTTTTTATAAACAACACCAGTTATCATCAACATCATAGTTCTTTTTCTTTTCATGGATCCATATCAATTGATGATTCAACGGCAAACCATCACCTCTACAATCAACCGCAAAACTATTGATATTGCATTGGCCATTTATGACCATGTTTGGGGCCAACAAACACAAATTCCTTTTGGTTTGCCGTTGAATCATAAGCCAGGTTAAAAGTGGAGTTCCACATACATTTGACAGATATATCATTTTAGAATGCAATCCAATTGTTCCACCTATATAATTCAAAAACTCAATTTTACTTGGTCTAACTTAGGCAACTCAAAAATAAAAACTTTAGACCTTGTAAAACTTAGGAAAATCGGTTAAAATTGGCAAGACTCGATAAAATTCGAAAAAATCGATTAGACTCAATTCAAACTTGATTAAAAAATTCAAATCAATCCATGCCCAAGTCAAGCCTGAGTTTTTGAGTTTTTGGACTATATGCAAGAACTTAAGGGGCATTCACTACCCAAATTGTAACAAAGGTCATATGCAAGCACTTAGGGGGCATTCACCATCCAACCATGGAGGTCCACTGCATTGGTACAAGTCTACTAAACTTGATCTATCCACCCAATACACAAATGGCTATTTTGGCCTCTTCAGACCTAACGAGAGATTTTTCTTAAAGACTTGATTAGAAGGATTTTCAAATGCTCCAAATCTGTCAACAAAAATAAAAAGAAAACACTCAATTTTCTAGAATTACAGAAATTTATATAAATTTTCTATTTAGAGCTTGCTCAAACTTTTCAAAATAAAAAGTGAAAAAAAGTGGTAGGTTTACTTGTCATGGACATTTGGGTCTAATCTTATTAGTAGAAAATCATAAAAAATTTAGTACCATAAAGTACTCAGTCGCCATTTTAGTACCAACCAGTTCCAAGACTAAGGAAAGCACCACTATAAATTACTTATTGCAGACAGAGCCAATAGGAAATATGAGAAATTCGTTGAAAAACCAAGCCCAAGCTTAAGACCAAATGCATGGGTTGGGTTTTGGACTGCCATTAAGGTCTTCAGTGTCAAATTTTTCCTAAGCTAGATGTCTGAATCTAAACAGGCTAGATTTAGACTCACTTTTGCCAACTGAAACCTGGCTACACAGATGCCTGAATAAATTACATGGTTCTGTAATTAAACATGATAAGCATTCTAGCTACCATATAGAAAAAACATGTTACTTGCATTTATTTTTGTTTCCACCTCACTAGACTGTCAGCTATAATAAAATTGCCTTGGACTTTTGAGTGGGGTGGGAATCAAAGCATTAAATGAATTTAGTCTCTGTAAAGGCTTAGATGAATGCAAATGGAATAAAGAATTTGAGAAGATCAATTGTCATTTTATGGCCTAATACGATCGGGATATGAACTACAGATAGATCTCAATTTGGCAGTTGGATAGATCTCAAAGTATCTGAAGGTTTATTTTATGTGGTATAGCATGTGATACAAAGGATAATTTCCATTCAACTTCCACAAAGATGAACAAAATGTGCAAAGGAAACCAATAAAGGAGGTTGGAACTTTGCACGTATAATGCAATCAATTTAATCAACAAACTGGTCTCTTCACGTTGTAGAAAATTTTGAATAAAAAATTGTGAACTTCAGAAAGAATTATTCACTATAATTTTTTTTACCAATGTCACTCACATAAAGCATGTGCTTCCTACTGGTCTAATCAATCTTAAACTATTTAACCAATATAACAGTTATCTTGAGGACCAACTACAATTCATTGTCTACAACCGCAAGTCCTTAATAACCCTTTGGCTGTGAACTGAACTACAAGGAATTCATATCACCTCCGATGGAAACCCTGTATATGTTTGTGCAAAGATACCACCCAAGGCAATAAAGGGCCTTAGCTCCATTTCTATTGAATTGAGTTGGAATCCATGAAGCCAAACAAGCTCTAGGACTTAAATGGCAACGACATACTTCCAATGGATGAGAAACAAATATAACAAAAGAAAATGGAAACTGCTATATTTTTGAACTAATTTTGAACAAAAGGCACAATAATAAACGAAGATGCACATTCATGTTCAAGGCCTTTGGATGAAAAACTTGAGAGCATATTTCAGAACGTACATGTTTTGAAGGTGCCACAGCTTGGATATGTCAGTTGGCAAGAACCCACTAAGACCTCTACAAATTCAGAAGCAAAAACAAAATTACTAAGATAATCAACTTGAATAAACTCCATAGAACCATTACAGCTCTATGGTCAATTCAACAGTTCAATACTGCGTAATAAAAAAACATAGGTGCAAAATTAAACAGTTTTTTTAGTCAGCAAATATCCAATATTGATTGCAAATTAAACATTTTTTTTTAGTCAGCAAATATCCAATATTGATTGTCAATCTATCAATCTATCTTTCTATCTATATGCCTATGTGTTTGTTAGTGTTTTTAGTTTTTTACAAGTAAAATCTATCCTTTTAGTAAAGTAAAATTGCCCTTTTTAGTCCTTCCCATGGCCTTGAGTCAAAAATGAAAAAGGAAAGAACATTAGAAACAGAAGAAAGAGATGAAATAATGACTGCCATAAGGTAGTTGCTTATGTTTGTCCCATGTATTAATCAAAATCATAACTTATCTTTTTTTACAAAATTAATTAGATAAAGGATAGTGTGGCTACAATCCATCAATAACCCAAGTGCTGCTAATTTATCAAATTCACCGTCCACTCCACTCCATGGATGTTGTAGGAAATAAATGGGAAGCATGTTCACCAGAAGATAGGCCAGTCTAACAATTATAAAGTTTGACATCCACTGAAGGAGCCCCATCAGATGAAAATTTCAAGGGATATCTATACTAGAGAGCATGTCACACATTATCAATGGAACTACAGATCCTGACTAACATGGTTAGAGTTGGCCCCCAACAATGGATGAGAAAGAGAGCTCCATAGCTCTGTGCAATAATCTAGAGTATTTTTTTTTTCAATACTTCAGTTGGATATGTCAGTGATTTGTGCAGTTTTATCATTTCCCAAAAAATATCCCCCAATCCCGTTGTTAATGGTGGAGCAATGGATACATTTAGAGGTTTCTATTATCGAGTTCCAACAACACTGATATTGATTCCCAAGTAAAAAAATCATGTTCTACCTTTCCTCTTTAAGAGAACTGAGCATCAGCATGGATTTTGAAGCATTTAAATGATAATCAAAACAATTATCAGCTATTGAAGTTAGCAAAACAAACTGCATTATACCTACAAGTTCCACCAAATCAAGTTAGAACATATAGGAACAAATAAAAGTTTCATTCTTAAGACATCACTCTTAGCTATGGTGGTTAGTTTCTTATATACATCGCTCTTCCACCAAAAGATGAATCAAATCTGGCTTTTGGGCACCAAAAATCTCCTATTTTCCAGAAGGAAAATGGACTTCTGGTGAATTAGCGGTTTCCTAGTCAAAATTTCCGACGGAGTTACACAGACATAGGTTGCATTCTTTCTACAGTTACTAACACGTAAGGCAATCTCACCAACAGAACATGAACTTGTTCTTGACACCGAAAAAAGGAAAAAAAAAAGAAGAAGAAAAAAAACTGAACTTAAACAGAACATGAACAACTTGGAGGGCACCCAAACAAAATACTAATGCTCACTGCTATGCTATCTCCATTGCCCCAATCAAACTGATAGATAAACTCAAGCTAGATTACTTTTAACTCATTCTTCAATTTCAATGTTGTAGATACATACAGCAAAAGCTAACCACATCAAAAACAAACTGTAAGAAAAGGAAACATGTATCAACAAGTCTCGGTGCAGATTCATTAGATGGCTCGAATTCAGCTGTAAGATTTATCCAGTTTAATTTAAAATATTTTCATTAATAGAGTCCTGAATGTTTGAGGAGATCTCCTTCAATAAAACTAGCATTCGCTTATGAGAAAGTTGAGAGATGAAAAATTGGCAAACAAAAATACCCCTCTTAATCATATCATGCCAAAACTAGCTCAATCACTTTCCATCATGATCCACTTACAAACAGTAGGATGTAGAAAGAAAAATAAGCTCTGGGGTCAGACTTACTGATAATCAACACAAGCCACCACAATGGTTAGTACAGACATGAGTATCCAACCCAAGCCACCACAATGGTTAGTACAGATATGAGTATCCACCAGATCCTGAAATCAAGATACCAAACAGTAATAATTATTCCAAAATAACTAGCAAATACATTGATCTACATAAGCCAATAGGTTTGACAAAAGCCAAAAGCTGTGTCACTTTAGCTTAAAGTAGAAAAATCAGATCCTATGCCTACAAAGAACAAATTATACATAAATATAACGTATATATGTACTTAGATGTATAGTTTTTTTTATCTTGAACACAATGAGCGTCTAAGTCCATGCAAGTTCATATAGTTGGAAACTTTCAAAACAAAATTAAGTTAAAAAAATATAGTAATAAAAATGAAGACTTGACGAACATAGTTTGGTGCTGCTCATTGTTGAAACATCAAAGATTGCAAATTGATGTTGGAAATTTAATAAATAAATAATGACTTCAAAAAAGAACAAGCATAAAATGAAGAAACTAAATAATTAGTCATTCTCAAGTAAAGACATCTCCCAGTTACAGTCATTTGTAAAATTAAGTCTAAAGAAACTAAGTTGTCTACATATAAACTAAGCCTACATGAATCATGCACATGCATACTGTATTATCTCACATGAAAGAAGGATGCATATTCCCGATTAAAAATGCAAGGTTGACCTTCCTCAAAATAAATAGTAATGAAATTGCAAATAAAAAAAAATGATAGAGAAAGACTGCCAAGTTCTAAAAGAACCATTAGAAAGATATGTTGCATGACTATGTTACCCTATACATACACAAAAGCATGCATCATGTCACCATCAAACCTTCAACAAGGGTCATTATCCCATAAATCTAAATTTGAATTTATGAGTTTTACATTCAAAGTTTTGCAGCCGGGGGCTCATGTCCATGATTGATTACATGTATCCATCGTATTTGTTTGGAAGGAGGATAGAGCGGCCTGAAATAAGTGTAAAAAAATAAAACAATTTCTAAAGCCGGGAGGATCTGGAGACCCATTTATCATTTCTAAAAAATAAAGAATAGGGTTTCGTTTCTTGAGGCAATCAGACCCATACGAACAACAACATTTAGAGAAATGAGAAAAGAGTTCCCGATTCAGGACTTCCCTGAATCATTTTAGATGGAAATCCATTTATCCTTTCTAAAGAAATAAAACCTCACACGAAATCAAGAAAAATGGAAAGATCTGGAGACCCATTTATCATTTCTAATAAAATAAAGAATTAGGTTTCCTTTCCTGAGGCAATCAAACCCATTTGAACAACAACATTTAAAGAAATGAGAAAGGAGTTTCCAATTTCAGGACACAAAGATTTGGATAAAATAGATTCCCTGAATCTTCTTAGATAGAAATCCAGTTATCGTTTGTGAAGAAACAAAAATTCACCTGAAATCAAGAAAAACGGAAAGATCTGGAGACCCAACTCGGAGAAATCGACGACACAATGGAGAATTTTTGAGGATTCTGCTCGAATGGTGCTGATATCCGACGATTTCAGGTCGGAATCCTTCTGAATTTTGAGAGAGAGGCGTTACGGAGGAGAGAAGAGAGAGGCAAAAAGAGAGAGAAGAGGCTAGTCGAAGGGCTATTTTTTTGATCTTCCTTTCTTTCGTATATACGGAGGAGAGAAGAGAGAGGGGGTTAAAATGTAAAAAGAGTGGAGAGTTTTGATATTAGAAGTATCGAGGGAATTATTAAATAGATAAATATGGGACCCACACCAAATTACATCTAATCAGATTTGGGCGTAATGAAATCTTTTATTAAAAATTAAAATGGCTAATGGTGATGATCATAACAATAATAATGGCAATAAAATATTTCATCACAAATTAGAAACCTATAAAAAAATCAGCTAAAACCAATCATTTGACAAGTACATAGGGTTCCATTTTCCAACATCTGGTTTACGTTAAAATGATAAATGATAATTTGTAGCACATTGTTAATACCAATTTGTGTGTTATAATTTTAAAAAATATAAAATTACTCTAGAATTATTCCCTCTATCCCAAATTAGTTGTCCTAAATGGATTTTGAAATTGCCCCAAAATAGTTGTCTCATTTATATTGAAATAGTATAAAGTGTGTTGGAAATGGATGAGATCACATGGAGTGCTAGCCTTATATAGAGAGTTTCTTAAAAAATACAAATGTTTCAAATGAAACAACTTAAATGGAACTAAGGGAGTACTATTTTATCCTATATTGATTTAGCAAATCTTTTGCACGGGTGAAACTTTTGTCAGATTTTGATGCAACCTGTATGACCCGACCTGAACGATTAAGCATTTATTTATACTAGGGGGGTTGGATTGGGTTGAGGGAATACAAACCTAATTTAAATTTTGGTCGAGTTGAGTTTGACCTTTAGAAAATTGATTTACCCAATTCGACTTAATACACATTGGCCTTAAATTTTTATGAATACTTTTTATTATGATTTAATAATAATTATGTTAAATAATTACTTTTTTTATGTATTTTGTTTGTCTTTTTTTTTAATATTAAATGTGTGAAAATATTATTTCTATTAGAAAAGAATAATTTTGTTTATTTTTTATTTTTCTAGTCATTGAAAGTGTGAGAATTTTATTTATTTTTTCAAAAAATGAAATATATTGATTTGGGTATTTATTAAAAAATCCTAAATCAATCTAAATTCAAGTTTTAAATCAGATTAGGTCGGGTTCTTGGGCCATATTAGGGTCGAACTGAGCAACAAAATTCAATCTATTAAAAAAGGAAAATATATCCTGTGAAGTGGAAAGATGTGAACCTCCTAATTGAAAATGGTGGTTTAGGCTTCGGAAACAAAGTGGAGTGAAGGTGGTTCCTTTTAGCTAAAATATGTTGTCATTTGAAGAGATGGATTCTTTATGAGAAAGGGTTTTAAAATTAAGATTTGGAAGGGACCACAAACTCAATTTTTAGACTTTTAGTACCTAAAACCCAGTTCAATTTTTTCTTAAAAAATAACAGATTTACTTAATTTTTTTCTATATTTTTAAAAGTTAAATTGAAACAGGCTTAAAACTATGTTTTCAATTTAATTATGTTTTTACCAAATTTTTTGAAAGAAAACTAACTTCAAAAAACTATTTTTAAAGCAAGGTTTTATAATATATTATAGGAACAGAAAAATATAATGAAATATTTACAAAAACTTTCATCTTTTAAACTTTTCCTAAATGTGTAATGTTTAGAAGCACACCAACTATCATAAGAAGAAGAAATTGTTTAAATTATGAATTTATATGATATAAAAAGAAGAGACTAGATAAAAGCTTAGGTAGTTGAATATATATATTTTTTTATAACATGGGACATTGGACGTGAGACTAAAATCATTTGCAAATCTCGTATATCAATTAAGACGTTACAAAAGATACATGTATAATTAAAGTATCTTTGAAAAAGTAGAAGAAGACGGTGACCTTTTTTTAAAATGCGTCTGGTACCAGTATAATGCAAGTATTGAATAGAGAATTGATAAGGTCATGTCTTTGAACACATTTTCCAATAAAAATCAACAAAAAGGAAAAAAATAATAATAGAAGTAACTTGGAAAATAGGAGAAAACAAGTGGGTCGTTTGATTAGACTTAATTCCACCAAAATCAATGAAATTCAGTTGGCCTTTCAAGAAATAGAAGTAGAAAGTAATTGGAGTTTGTTTGGAACATGTATGGGTATTTTATTTTGCTAGGAATCCTTATTCAATATACAACTGAGTTATAACGAAATTTCTCTCGTCAGAAGTAGGGATTATAAGATCTTGGATGAAATGAGAGAATTTTTTGTCCTTAATTGGACAAAAAAAAAATTGGTTAAAATTTGAAAATATCGGTTGATATTTTGAAAATACAGTCTAAATTTTTTGAAAAGTTAAGATTTTGGTATGAGATTAAACCGAAAAATTTAGGCCGATATTTCAAATTTTGACAAAAGTTTGTCACTGAGCCAAAGACAGATGAATATTATGATATAGGCATGCCAAATATTGAATACTCTCTTGTTATCATCATAGCAGTAACAACAACCACCATTCTAATACAATGCTAGAGCATAAACCTCATGCTCTAGATACTAACATTAAAATCTTGAACTATGTTTGCTTTTGAGAATAGTGGGAATGTTTTATTCCATTCTGACTATTCTTAAAACCAAATGGACACTGTCACAAACTTTGCCTCAGTATTGCACAAAGTTGTTGACATACATACCTACAGCCATGATCTAGATCTAGATAGCAGCTCTATATCTCTATCTTGCTTGACTTGGATTGCCAATGGGTGACTCTTATTCTGGCTCATCTTCTCCATCTCATATATGGGGCAAATTTGAAAGGAATTGCGTCGAACTTCAACTCATGATGATTCACATGTAAGAATGGAGAGGGGTTGATTAACAATCAAATAGAGGATTAGCTTAAGCCCCTTAGATTCTTTCTAGATTTACATTCGTAGAATTAAAAACCAATATGAGATTCATTAGGCAAGCCTTGATGAATAGAATTCCTCTTCATGATAGGAAACCGCCTTCCAGAAAAATGGTGAATCAAAGTGCAATGTAGCCCACATCATGGGTCCACCATGAATTCTAGTTTGGGGCTTTGGGCAAAGCCCATGGACCTAGAGCAAAGCAGACTAGCATTGATGGGTGTCACCAGGCCTCAACAAGAATGTGTTCTGGACAGAATTGGATATAAAAGAGCTCCATACATTACAAAGATCTCAGTGTTGCAAGGCATAGATAAAGATGTACTGAACTGTAGCAAACAACTTCATATGTTACACATTTTCAAGTAACTCTACTGAAGCACTTGAATAAGTTCCTCCTAAAATGAAAAACAGAATTCTGAAGTGTCTGAGCATCATAATCCACAGTCTTTCAATTAACGTTTGATGATTATCGTCTGAAGCCTGCCTAATAGAGAAGCTATATATCATTATAGGAATGCTAATCTCTTCCAGTGTTTTTAGAGTGGATCTTGGAATGTAGGAGTTCCTGTTTCTGACCATACTCGTTCTTTTATGTTTATCTTGATTTTCTCCATGATATTTAGTTATTTTTGGCAGCCCTTTCACAGTAAGCCTTTCCATCCTGTGCATGTGATGCCCAAACTTCTCATCAAAAGGATTGCCACCATATTCATGCCCATGACTATCCATATGAGAATGATGGTGGTGATGATGGCGACGCATGTGGTGATGTTGATTGCTTGCTAATTCAGGGTGACGAGCACGGTGATTGCCTCTTCGCTTAGCCTTTGTGTCATGCCGGTAGTGCCTACCCACTTGATTATGATGATGATAATGGGGAATATTATAGTCATTCTCTTTGTGATGATGATGTATCCGAGGCTGATCAGTATCTTTTCCATGCTCCAAGTGGATTCTACTCCTTTCTATTCCTTCCCCAAATCGATCCTCCCACCAGTCGTACAGAGGATCGAAGAATCCTTTCTGATGTAGCAGCCACAGGAGCACAACCACTGCAAATGAAAAATATACTATTTAAATTGAATTTATTTTGTGTGGGCTAATTTTATTGTACAAGGAAAAATAAAGGACAAAAAACTACATGGGAAAAATATCTCACAACAGACAAATCTAACCATTGCTCAACAGACAAAAAGGATAACTGGCAAAGCTTTTATGTTCAAGCCCATTTTTCAAATAGTCAGGATCCTACAAGAGAGATTTTGCCAGTGGCCTATCCATGTTGAGGCCTTTTTTTTCAGCAGTAACAAAGGTGATTCATTCATGTTGAGGGCTTGCCTTTGAATCGTTAAAAGCATCCTTATATATGCCAGAATAGCTAGAACATGATTCAATTTATGATTCTGCTCTCTTCCTTGGACATATACCCTGCTCGTTTCACCTATGGAAGTGGAAAGAATGGATTTCTTCTGAGAGTAATTGTATTTTTAGTATACGTAAAATTTTCTCTGATATAAGGGCATTTGAGTACTAGACTTAGAATTTTAGTTTTATTTAAGCTAAATTTTGAAACAGAAACAGCACAGACATGATCTCTGGGAAGTATTATTTTACTATTATATATTAATATTTAAATAATCACTAAAGCCATTGATCTCATCTACCTGCGTTTGACACTCACAATTGTATAAGGCAAACTATTGACCGTCTATTTGATGCCCATAGAACTCAAACTTGCAACCCTGAAGAACAGTGCATGCATCTATATGATGATGCATTTGAAAAGGTATGGGCTCTCTCAATCAAACTTTAACTATGATCATATTGGGTGGATGACAAAATGGCTAGAGGATTTTCCTCATCATCAGGGGTAAGAGACAGTATCCTCTACAGATGGTCTATAAAGGATTCTGTAGACTTTAAAAATGGGACCCACAATATATCTCGGGCCACAAAAATAGGTTCATTGGAAATAACAATATTTGAACATGGGGTCTACGTTAAATCACCATGATTTGATCAAACAAGTCATATTTTAAAACCTCTTAAATTTTGATCAATATATAAGAAAATAATTTGAAAGTATCAAATATTGTGAGGTTTAAGAAATATAACTTGATTGATCCAATCAAGACAACTTTTTTGTGGACACCATGTTTAAGCAAAGGTTTTCTAATAAATCCATTTTTGTGAACCAAGAGATACATTGTGGAGCCCATTGTTAAAGTTTGTAGAGAATCCTCGGTCCAGGGAAACATGAGGAAACATGCATATGCAATTGTGTGCGTGTGCAGACTTATGCATCAAGTACACTTGCTTGTGATTGTATGTGTATGTTCATATGACTTAAGACAGGAAAACATTCTTCCATCATAATCCCACTCCCAAATCTATTAGCTAAAATTTACTAACATTAGCACAATATTACAAGTAAGGGCATAAATTAAATAACAAAAATACACCTGATATAAAGTTTTTTGAAGACCAAGGTATCCAGGCCTCTTTGAGCACTTGACTAATCCCTGGGGCATGTGCAAACCTCCCTATCCACACACACCGGGTAACACTATGGGGAGTGTCCCTTTTGTATTGAGAGTGACTTGAACCCAAACCTTCGCATCTCAGACGGATTCTTGACCGCCAAGTCAACCCTCACGGGTTAATATAAAGTTAAAATACATTTATTCATAATAAATATAGTTTAACCAATTTCATGGACCAATAAGCTGCCCTTTTGTTGATCCATTGCACTCAACATGTAAAAGGCCCATTATAGAGGTGTACGCTTGAATGTGGGACTCACCAAAAACCTTGATAAGATCAACCAATCCATAAAATTTATGGATTAAAAAATGTTGAGTGATCAAAAATTGGGGAGATTAAAAGACATTACTTCATTAATCTAATCAAGTCGAATTTTGGTGGGGATATTCAAGTTTAGACCTTCCAATGGACCTATTACATGAGGCCTAGGTGCCCCTACATAAGTGTTAGCAGGGGTGGACATGATATGCCTGTGTGCATGTGGTAATCTGTAAATTTAATATTCCTATTTAAAGAAATAATTTTAAAAGAATTGTACCGAGAATACTACCTGCTGGGAAAATTGCCAAAAGTAAAACGACCATCGCAATCCAACTTAGACATACATATTGTATGTGGCAACTGAAGTCAAAGAAACATGAACATTTGCTTCTGAGCATAACAAAGATCCACCAATTTATTATAAAAAAAGGTGAGATGAATGGTGCATAAACATTACTTATCTACCACAATAGTTAGGATCATCTTAAACTATACATAGGAGACAAGGCATTTGAAGAGGCAAAAGCCTATATAAAGCATCAAGAGAAGAGCTAGAAAAACCTAAATTATATAGTATAGTGCCATGTGCTAGGGGTGCAACTTGGGTGGACAAGTCAAGCTTTAGGCACGCAAGGGCCTAATTTGCATTTATTGAGCTTAAACCTAGGCTAGGATCTGAGCTCAACATGGCCCCGACTTCGTGAAGCCAAGTTCAATTTATAAATCTGAGCTTGAATCATTGTTTAAACTTTAAAATCTATACTCCTTTAAACTTTGGCATGTGGAGCTTCAAGATGAAGGCATCATCCTCTCGGTGTCTTCTGAAGTGAAACCAGGGTTGAATCTGTCTTGCTGGACTTCAACTTCTTCCTTGGCCAGGTTCACACGTTGGTTGTGTGACCCAGTCCGTTGCAGCGGGAACGCTTCAACTTGGGCCTAGCTAGCTGGCCTGAAGTAAAATGTTGTGAATGCTATGATGGAACACTTCAACTTGGGCCTCATAGGCTGGCCTGAAGTAGAAAATTGTGAATGCGACTATGAACTGGTTTGAGCACTTTTCTCATGGGCAAACAGTAATCATCGAGATAGACTAAATACCAATATAAAAAATTTACAGCCGGCTCAAAGAATCAATGTCTAGGTTAATGATAATTTTTCAGATTGATAAAAAAAAATTAACAGTCCAATGATTGCAACTAAATTGCAAAATTGAACTGAAAATTGTCTGTTGATTCAAACAACCATAAATATGAAGATTCTTCAATTTGCGAAAACCAAGTGTGTTGAACACAAAATTTCAAGGAACTTCTCGCTCTGATGACCAATTGATGCAAGAATTGGTCGTTTCACCGAACAAGTCCAATATGTTCACAAAAATTCGGGCCCAATAATGAATGAGTTAAGATTATCTATATTCCCTTAATTAAATTATTAATTAATTAAAAGAAAAAAATTCATGAAATTAAATCCATAATCAAACTCAAATATAAAAATAAAAGGATTAAAATAACATGGTACTTACTTTTTTTGGACCAAGCCTGAAGGGTGATCCAAAGACCCAGGATGAACAACCGAAGCTTCTCAACATAAACCAAAATCCACTCCATTATTGGGTGTGATGTCTGCACCAGATTTTCACTTGTACTATTACAATCTTAGTTTAATAAATCTAATAAAGTAATTTTTCTAATCTTATGTTAATCTTTAGGTTTTTTAATAAGCATGGTCTATTAGTCCGAAGTATTCTTTAACTACACTGTAAAAATTAAAGAGCATAACAATCACTGACAAATCTCTACAAGTATCATTGTATTCATGTAATTCTTTTAAAAAGGATCAATTTTTGTAAATTAATAATATCTTGGAGAAATCATAGAAATTAAAGTAAACAATTAATGTGCCTGAAACTATATGCATTCTTTGAAATATTATTGTTGAATTCTTCATATACTTTGATATTTACTATGGATATTAATTAGTATAAAATATAATGTAAATACTACATGAGTGAAAATACTAATTTTTGAATTAATATTTCAATATCATTTGATCTCTGAAAGTCGAGGCCCAAGACTGAAGTTTTATCAATTGAAAACAAGTAGTACATGGGCCCTAATCAAACGGTCAAGCGTAGCGGCGCATGGACAGTGGTTGTGGGTGGGTGAGGCCATTACCCAGTCATAATTTTTTAATGGCCAACCCGCTAAGGCTCACAACCAAATAATGTCCTTAAACAATGCTCGCTGTCCAATTGATGGATTGTAACTGATACTGAAATCTGGTAGCTTCGATGGCTGGAATTTTAAGCAATAGTTCATGGTCCACTATCATAAATCATAATGGGGCCACGTGTGCTGCTGGATGATGAAGGCTTAGATTTCCATTTCCCAAACTGTAACGACCCGTCCCGCTTCGAGTACATTAAACTGATACAAAGTCCCGAAACCGATCTGTTACTATTTCAAGGGTATTTTTTTTTAAATGGGAGACATTGCTCGTGCAATTCAAAGTACCACGGGCAACCCACAATTAAACCAATAACCAATAGTACCAAAAATATTAATCATAATTAGGAACAATAACCTTATTCCATTATTACATTCATTCAACTCAATGAAAAGTACGCATATGTCAAATACATTAGCAAGTCCCCAATTACAAAATGGAACCATGACAAAGTACAAAGTTACAACTCTACGCCCAATGTCCGACTAAGGGTCCCGCCGACCCTTCCTCTATGAAGTACCTGTGAGGTAAGGGGTGAACTCTACATGCCCAGTGAGGGTAACACATGCATCATATGTCATCAACCATATACTGCATATAATTATATGGACACACCAATGTCTAGGATGTCTACATGCACGACCATACAAACGTGTGCCCTACCTCTAGTACACGGTCCTACGTCAACCGGGCCTCTAGCACATCCTCTAACCAACCCAATGCAACTCTAAGGCAACTCCCTTATATGCCCAACCTTTACAGTCCTATGACCTTCACAGAACAACCCGTACACATACGACAACAACATAAGCTGGGCTCACTAGAGTCCCAAACAGACTATCACACGGGGGTAACTACCGCTTTAGTCCTCTACGGACTGCCAACCAGATTCATCTGTGGTCTCCTCGACCGAGTACTAGACCCTCAGTAGTCACACCTGTGACCTCGGACCCTGCTCGTCGGTCTCCACATAATCGGCATAAACGCCCCTCTCGAAATTCTATAGGTCTTCTACCGAGTGAGCCTGCCGAACTCACTCGTTAAGTGCCCATAAATTTCCGGTGAGTCAACACCTACAACACAAGTCTCAACAATGAACTCCAAAGTTATAACCGCGGGTAAACACACTACCACATCACTCAGCCAAAATGTGGACAAATAGACACTCAACCCATTGGCTCCCAGGGAGACCCAGTAATCACTCAATGTACTCTACGACTGCCCTACCTCTCGGGCTACCTCCACGAAAACCCACACACCACAGATTATCGACACCCCGAAGGTGTCCTAGTCCGAAACATTGTACCATATCACACCACAGGCTGTCCCCACCATACAGGTGTTCTAGCCTGGAATACCATACCTCAGACTATACCCACCGTACAGGTGTCATAGCCTGGGATACCATACCTCAAGCTGTACCCACCCTGCTGGTATCATAGCCTGGACTACCATACCTCAGACTGTACTCACCCTACAGGTGTCGTAGCTTGGAACATCTCATCACACCACGCCGCAGGCTGTCCCCACCCTACAGGTGTCCTAGCCTGGAACATCTCATCACACCATCCTCAACCAATGAGCGGCGAGCACGTCTTCAGCCTACTCGGTCATCCTGGAATCATAAACCATACCAGCAGGAGTTGTCTTCATCGTACTATCCCTCAAATAATGAGCCGGAGAGTACATCCTCAGCCTACTCGGTCATTCGGGGATCACCTCATCCATCACGCTATCGGGTATCGTGTCTGTAATGACCTCTAAGTTTACCTTGGGTAAATCAATACTCAACCCAGGGACTTCCCTTAGGTCATCATGGTTGCTCACCGTTTGTCCCGACTGAGACTCCAGGGTACCTCGCCCTCCAAGCCAGACAATGCTCTCCTATAGGAGCATAGGAGCATTAAAAGGCCACAAAGGGTAGACAAACCCACACTAGGAAGTACATCCACCCATGATCCACCACCGGGTAATCCATAGCTCAACCACGCTTCCACTGCATGGTTTCACACAACCTTTAACCCCAACTACCTGATAGGCTAGGGGGAGTCTCTAGATCCTGGTGTAGCCTATTACTTATGCCCCATTGACATCACACAATTACTAGCTACTGCATGCATAGTTTATAAGCATGTTACCAAAACGGTAATAATGAATCATAATTAAGTATGTGCATAGCTATCTTTAGTAAACCAACATATTGGCACTCAAACATGTTATCAGTCAATCATCATTAAACAATAAAATGTGGTTATACAAAATAATATCACATTCATTCATCAGGTGTATAGATATCTAACTATCACATACTAGCATGTAACATCTAAACACGTTATCAATCATACCATGTTCCAAACAAGCATAGTAGTCAATACCATCTACTATCTACCGCATTCGATCCTACAACATGCCAGGGAATCCCATTTGCCGCATTCCGTACCAGAACATTTGATAGAGAAGTAGTATGCATAAGTGCATGATAAAATCGATGGTGAGTCCCCTCACCTGTGTGCGTGGTGCTGAAACCAAAGTGAGAAAACAGTTCCGCTGGGTTGAAGGAAGTTCAATCTGTTGAAACAAGAGCACAAGAATAAGTAACTAGGCAAAACGGGTCAAACTAATGGACCACAAACGGCCCGAAAGCGAGTTTGGTCCAAATTGAACTGAAGTGGGCCCGAAACTGAAAACTGGGTCCAAAATTGGGCTAGGCTTGAAACTGAGCCAAAAACTGGAACTGGGTTTGAAATTGGGTCTGGCCCAAAACTGGGTCGAAACAGGCCGAGCCTGAAACAGGGTCGAAACGGACCAGGCCTGAAATCAGGCCGGGCCGAAGGTTGGGCCAGTTGGAACTGGGCTGGGCTGAAGGTGGGCTGGACCAGGACTGGGCCTGAATGGCCGAATTGGGTCTAGGCCTAGCTGGGCTGAACCAAGACTGGTGAGCTGGGTCGGGCCTGAAGTTGGCCTGCAGAAAGGCCAGGTCCTCTGGGCTACACAGCAGACTGGGCCTGGGTTGCCCAAAATTAACTCAGCTGAGTCAACTCGGTAACTCAACTGAGTGAGTCAACAATCCAGTTGGGAAACAGGGAAACTGAGGGAAAAAAGAGGGAAAAAGAGGGAAAGAGGGGAAAAGAAGGGAAAATAGGGAAAATAGGAGAGAAAAAATGGAGAAAAGGGAAGTACCTCAGATCGGACTCTGACAGCAGCGAGGAGATTTGGTATCAGGTAGATTTGACGAACCGGGGCTGCTTGAGCCGAGGAGGGGAGAACAGTGACGGAGAAACGGGGTTAGAGATCGAGCCGAGAGTAAGAAAAGAGAGACACCGAGAGGAGAAGAGAAGATTGAGAGAGAAAGAGAGAGGGAGAGGGGCGATTGATGGGGAAAAGAGAGAACCGAGAGGGAGAGAGATGAGAGAAGCGACATTATAGTTTCCATTGCTATAGTGCTGCAAAAAGGGGGGTATGTAAGGATTAGGGTTTAGGGTTTCCTTATGGTTTAATCTCTTCTTCTTCTTCTTTTTTGCAAAAATAACAAATTAAATTTAAAACCTGAAAACCGTTTGAATGTTGAACATCAAGAGAGAGAAAATGTGTGATTTTCAAATATTTTGGCATGACAAGAATTTCAATAATTCAAATTACCAAAATGCCCTTCGAGTCGCCAAACTCGAAATCGGGCAAACCGAGGCCCACCGCGGGGTCCACTGCTACTAAGACCCTAGAATCTCAAAAAATTGGGTCAGGTTGTTACACAAACAGTTAAATTGTCGATTGAATGGTTTCTTATAATAATTTATTCTAATTAAGTTGCACTGCTGGATCAAATTGTTGAACCGTGATGTTGATATAATGCTATTAAGATATAATAAGTTTTAAATTTAAAATGTAAATATCAAAATTATAAAAATTAAAAAATCACATTAAAAATTTAAGATGACAATTTTTAGGGAATAAATGTATAAAAATAAAATAAAAAAAAATGAAATAATTCTTGAACTAGCTGATCCATCTTGAAAGCTGAACTATTTAGAAATCAATTCAGATCAAAATTTTAAAACATTAATTATGTTTCGACGAGAGGTAGAGAGAAGAAAAGTTGCACCCATTTGGCAAAAGGAAAAAGACTAGAAAGTCCCTATGTTTCCACTCTCTAATACAGATTTGAAAAACCTTTTAAAGGTAATCACTTTACATCTCTCTCAAGGTACTTTTTTTTCCTTCAATACCTTTTTCATTGTAATTACTAAACAAAATAGGAGAAATCTGCATATACTCCTACAAAATTTACCTCTTTCAAATGCAACTACTGTCATACAGTTGGCCCCTCCCCTTCCATAGTAGAATTGATTTGTACCGCTAACCCTTCTTCTTAAAGGAATAATTTATCATGATGATTAAAAGATAAAAAAAGAAAAGAAAAATACTAAAAATTTATAAGTTTCACGAGCTAACAAAATCATTCTAATACTCTTTTGAAAAGAGAGCGCTTTACAAATCAATTCTCCTCTCACAGTCCCACAGTCCATTACCCCACCTTGTCATTGTAAAGCCCATTTAACCAGGTATTGGTGTTTCTACCTTATGTCATTCCAAATTCAAAATGGAAAACACTCTCCTTCTTCTCATTCTCTCTCTGGTTCTCACTTTCTTCCGACCATCCATTGCTAAACCGGCCACATTTCTACAGGATTTCAAAATCACTTGGTCAGAGTCCCACATCAAACAAATGGAAAATGGGACTGCAATTCAGCTCTTGCTGGATCAATCATCTGGTAAGCTCGCTCCAAATAAACTTCTCTTCCTCTCATTTCTTCACTTGTTTCCAAGTCTGCTACTCTACCCTCTTCTTCTTTCTGCTTATAATCTAATCAAATGCTGTTGATGGGTCTTCAATCGTTTTCCTCTTTAATTATCTCCAAGGTTGCGGTTTCGCTTCGAAGAGCAAATACATGTTCGGTCGCGTGAGCATGATAATCAAGCTCATTCCCGGCGACTCTGCCGGGACTGTCACTGCATTTTACGTACGTAATTTTGTTGATTTCACAACATTAATCTTTTAAATTTTAAATTTTTTCTTTTGCTTATTTAAAAGTCACTCGTTACTTGATTTTGCAGTTGAATTCGGAGACAGATACAATTCGAGATGAATCGGACTTCGAATTCTTAGGGAACAGGTCAGGGCAGCCATACACAGTCCAAACAAACGTTTACGCGCATGGGAAGGGCGATCGAGAGCAGAGAGTGAATCTTTGGTTTGATCCATCTGCTGAATTTCACACTACTCTATCTTATGGAATCGCCATCACATTGTGTAAGTCCAACATCAACAAAACGTTATATATTTATATTATCTAATCTTTTCTTTAGGGAAGTCTAAAGCCTTTTAAAGAACAGGACTAAAATTTAGATCTTTTGAAGTGGAAGAGGATTCAAATTCAAACCTTTCACTTTCTGAGGCTGATTTATAACTTAGCACACCAATTTGATAAATTCTAATCTCTTCTATTGGACGTGTGAATGAACATAGATAAAACACTAATTTAAAAAAATTATTTTGATTTGACCACACAACAAATTCATCTTTCTTTCTTCGCAATTGTCTCTTTCTTGTCACTTTTGCTTTCCTCATTGGTGGCCATAGCGTTAGAATAACTGGCCCATGTAAGTACTAGCTAGTCAAAATCACTCCAGAAATCATTCAACCTTTTGAATTTAAATTTAATTTTAATTGATGTGTATTCATTTCATTTCACATTGAAAAGTAAAAAAAGAATTGTTTGATTCGATAAAGTCCACTCTCAATTATTTAAGTAATGTATATTCATCTATAAATTCATGTAAAACTAAAAGGTTAAAACATTTTGTAAGTAAATCCATCTTTTTCTAGGGAAGCAAGCCTTGTTCACACCTAGGGAGGTGATAAAGGAAAGGGGTAGGAGTTGCTCCTTTTAATGATTATGTGTTATAAAATAATAAGGGATGTGAGGCAATCAAGAACATCTGTCTCATTGGTAACAAGTGGAAATTACTATAAGGCACATAGGGAGTTTTCAGTTTGAGTTGTAAATTTAATTTAATTTAATACTTATAAACTAACTGAATAATAAAAGTACAGAAGAGTTTTTTCACAAGTAGTTCTGTAGTTAGGAGCAATGAAACAAATATAGCTGATATTTTTGTTTTTATGATGAAAATATTGGCATAATAAATTTTGCGTTAAAACGCGAGTTTATCGCGTCTGCCATTTTTAACGGTAAATTCTTGTTAAAAATATATTTTTATTGCAAGAAACAGTAAATTCCAGTTAAAATCGTGAGATTTTACTATTAAATTCTCGTTAAAAACACTTGGGCTAAATATACATTTTTTATTTCTTAAGTATCATCTATATTTTCAAACTCTGGCCACATTATTTATTTATTAATTTTTTTTAAATATTATATTTTTTATGAGATTTTCTCGATAAAAATCTGTGAATTTGAAAATATCTCACTATTAACAATTGCCTGTTAATATCCCGATAACGAGACTTGTGACAATGGTTAAGAGGTGGGTTTATCCTTTAAGTGAAATCATAGAATGTTGATCTTCCTTTGAAGTGAAATCTCTATCCTCAATTTTCATTCATTTTTCCATATTTATTCATTTTCCGTTTTCTTTCAATTCGATTTCGTATCAATTTCCTTTGTATTTTGGAATATACAGGGATTTTGATTTCAATTTTTACCAAAGTTTGAATGATATCTGGTGACTTAGTCAACCACCTTCATTAAAAAATATTTTCTATTAATAATCTCAATAACTTATAAAGTCACTTAATTTAAACTAAATAAATAGAAGATTAAAATGAAATTATTTGCTAACTGTCTATTTTACTTAAATCTAGAAGATAGGGATATTTAAGTAAATATTATTTTTAAAAATGATTCAATAATCTTTAGTTTAATTTAGTAAAATTATTGTGTCAAATAAATTAATACAATATCATTAAAATTTAAATGACACATGAAAACTGATTATTTAATTACATAGGTTAGAGGGTTTTTTTTTCCCAGTTTTGTTTTCTTTTACTTATGCAATAGATTTTCTACAATACAATACCTTTTCTTTTCAATGCAATGCAATACATTTAAAAGTGGGCCCGTGAATATGATTCGGTTCTTGTACCGTGTTGAGAGTTGTGACTTGTGAAGTTCAAATGTTGAATACTTGGAATGTGAATTCTCGCCTTTAGTTTCAAATTTTATGAAGATGAATATTTTAATTCTTAAAAGTACCAAAACATGTCAATTGATATTTTAGTTATATCAACTATATTATTGATTAAATTTGTTAACAAATGAAATCATCAAAAAATTGAAATTTGACTAAAATATTTAAAATTTGATTAAAATTTTAAATTTAACTGAAATTACTAAATTTTAACCTATATAATTTTTTAAAAATATCGATATCTTTTAAATTTATATCTCAACTTCTACTTATAGAAACAATTAAGCAAAACTTTAGATTAGAGCTCAAATTTGTAAATGATTCAAACAATTTTGTCAAGTTTAGCTAGTTGGGCATCATAGTACCCTCTCCTCTGGAATTTAAATAAGATTAGTTTTTTTATCTTTATCATTTTCGTCCTTATGACTTCCATTCTCAAATCAATGCTCCGACTTATTTATTGTGATCTTCATATACTTGCTATCATAATTTAAAATTTAAAAAAAAACTCAACTGAGTCAATTTCAGTTGACTTTATTCAATAGAATTTTGAGTTGATTGAATCAATGTATTTTATCTAGTTTTTAGGCGAGTCAAAATCTTTCCTCAATTACTCCAGTTAAGTTTGAGTTTTGAATTTTTAAGCTATACTTATTACAAGTTTTAGTTGGTTTTTAATTTGAGTGATTGTAGTTTAAAATTTTGATTAGTCAATTAGATTCCAATTTTCTTTTCAAATCAATATATTATTTTTATTTTTTAAGATTTTTCAGAAAATAATGGAGAAATTTATCCAACTCGTCCAAGTAATTGCCAGTTGAGTCTAAGTTAATTGAATTTAAAACTCGGACGTTGATATTTTCCTTCATTCAATGTTCTTGAACACTTGCCCTTGTCTGCTTTTCTTCATTTATTTTATTGAATTCATGATCCAAGTGTAGCTGGTTTACACTAAAACAGTAGTTCAACCAATATCGGGCAACCCAATTAGGTTCCCATATTTAATGCTAAATGATTGGATATGAATACTTTGAATAGATCCAACCCCTAAAATATCACACGTATTGGGATTTGGGAACGGAAAGACAAGACACTTTGTTTGTTCTTTTTTCCTTAAAATATTTGACTAATTCTCTAAGTATATATATAAGTCTTCTTTTCCACACACCGGAATATTCTATGAAGAGTGGGTCTATAGAGTGGTAGAGTAACAATTGAATTCAGAATTTCTCCTAATCTATTGACAGATCAAAATTTCAATTTTGACATTGATATTTTTATAAAATCGAATACTGATGTGTAACAAAATGATAAGAAAATATTTTTATTTATTTTACTCTTCCACATTTAAAGACATTATAATCATTTGCTAGGATAAAAATGAAAAAAAATTCTCAAAAATTGGTGTCTAATGTTATACTCCCTCTGTCCCAAATTAATTGTCCTATATGGATTTTAGAAATTGTTCCAAAATAGTTGTCTTATTATATTTGAGTATTATAAAATGTGTGAAAAGGATGGATGAGATCACCATAAGTGCTAGCCTTATATAGAGAGTTCCTTAAAAAATATAAATATTTCAAATGAGACAACTAAAATGGGACGGAAGGAGTATAAAACACATGAATCAAATCTAGGTTACATTTTTAATTATTTTTAAAATTCATTATCATTATAGTTTATGGTCTCATTTATCGTGTTGGTCTTTTGAATTTTTTCATTTTTATTTTAACCTATCAAAAACTAATTTTTTCGTAACTTCAAACTCCTATCATGTTCTCTGTAAATTTGATGTTCCGTTTCTGAGCTTTTGATTTTATTAGTAATCTTAATTACCACAAAATAAAAAACCTCACTAATCATACTTGATATTCAAATGTGATCTTTTATTTGGTTTTAAACTAGCACTTATGAAACCGGCGCATATACGTTTTCTTTTATTTGATTTATCTATCACCTATCTACGTTTTCTTTTACATGCCTCATATATTTGATGAATGGGCATTGGTTCAAGTGGACTTTGTATAAGTTATTATAACCTATTTACTAAAAACACTCTAATATAATATCAAGAAATATTTGCAAATAATTCTCAAATGTAAAAAGATGAAATTACAGTAATTGAAAATACAAGGATCTTTTTAAAATTCACAACAAAATACCTTATATATATATATAGATCATCTAATAAGGCTAGGATGGCAAAAATAAGGGCAACAATTTTATCTATCACCTATCTACTTTTCTTTTACATGCCAATATATGATGAATTGGCATTGGCTCAAGTGGACTTAGTAAAAGTTACCATAGCCTATTTACGAAAACACTCCTCATATAATAACATTATAAGATATAATTGCAAATAATCCTCAAATGTAAAAGATGAAATTACAGTAATTGAAAATGCAAGAATCTTTTAAAATTCACACAAAATACCTTATTTTATATATATATATATTTACATTATTCAGAGGTTCTTTTTATTTATGTATGCCTTTTTTTTCAAACTATTTCAAAAGAGTTCTCAAGTTCCAAATACTTTACTTTCATGGTAACAAATCTAAAAATCAACGGTAAGTATGTTTCTTTTTTAAGATTTTTATTTTTTTCGTAATGTTTTCTTTACAAAATAACAAAATAGAACAGTTTTATGAAAAGGCAAAATGCTTTTTTTCCCTCGTATATCTTCCAAATCAGACAACATAATTGTGTATTTTGGTTATTTGTCAAAGATGAGCACCATTGAAGAAGTAAGGCATTTTGAATGCAATATTAAAGAAGGAAAGTTCAAAACAGTATATAATCTCATGTTCATGAATGTAGTTTAATTTAAGGCCCGCCTAAGTCCAAAAGATGCATACTTTTATTAGTAAAAGGTTTAACGTTGATTGAGGGGAAGTGGGAAGTGGTAGGTGGTAGGTTTGAGCTCCTATTGCTTTATCCAGGGGTAAAAATCTCTGTATCAGTTGAAATATCGGTCGATATTTCGATATTGACCGATATCTGGGCCAATAAATTTTTCTCTCCTATTTTTTTTTTATCAAAACCATCAATATCGTCTGATATTGGCAATATATAACATCGACATATATCGGATATCAGCCGAGATTACCACCTGGCTTCACCTGGTGTGCCTTAAGGGCACTGTTATCACTTATGGGGATTTTACGTTGTTTTCTCACGATTTCCCACACGTAAATTTCAAAAAAAAAGAGGAGTTTATTGTGAATTTTCTAATTAATATTTGCATTACTTATTTAGATAATACAGATGAGTAAATGTGAAAGACCCATACATGTACTATAAGTGTGTCAAAAATCAATTTAAATGTATTTTCTAAGTATAATTAAATTGACTAAATAATTCAACTGTCTTTCGACAGGTGCATTTCAAATCTATAATAATGTGTATAAAATGGAGAAACACCAGTCTCTACAAACATTGGTTTCCCAATTCAGAACAAACCTGTTCATAATAAATAATTTCCTTTTAGAGATATTTAAAAATTTGAAATGCTTCAATTGATGGTTGAATGTAGGCATCTCACATGGTTTTAGAAATTTGAGCTTTGTCTTCTGTAATATTGATTAAGTGATGCACTTTGAAATAAACTTACTTGTGTACAGAACTAATTCATTAAGTAAATTGGTGAACTAATTCACAATAGATATTTGTAGAATACGAACTTCGATGAAATGATCATCTAATGTCATTCTCATAATAGCTACCATGAAAATGAGTTTATTCACCATTTATCATTTATACATAATGCCTATGCAACTTTAGAAGGTGACTGTAGGTTGGTACAGCCCCAATTAAATAATTACTTGGGTCTGGTCCAGTCAAGTGTTGGAGTAGTGAGACTTTCAAAGCAAGATTCCTCTTTTGAGACTTTCCATAAATGAATTATGAACCTCATATATTTAAGTGCATTCGATACATATAAAGTATGTAAGATTCACCAATTGTGATAACTTAGACCTTTTAAAGTTCGATGAATATAAACTATTGATTCTTAAAATTTTAAAGTCAAACGACAAAATTACTATATGGGAATCAAACTTCATGTGCGTTTTACTTATATAGCCCTCTTTACAGTATATTCATATATGATATTTAAAGAGAAGTCTTGGTATCATGTCTTGGTAGAGAAAGTCTCCAAAGATAAATAAAAAAATAAAATAAAATTTCTTTAACATGAAATTAAAGTGGAGCTTTTAATGATATGCATGCATGCTCATTACACAGATTTTATGTTGATGAAATTCCAATAAGGGTGTTCAAGAACAATGAGGCAAAGGGGGTTCCGTACCCCAACTCTCAGCCCATGGGTATCTACTCTACACTCTGGGATGCGGATAACTGGGCCACAAGAGGTGGATTGGAGAAGACTGATTGGACCAAGGCCCCATTCTTTGCCAACTACAAGGACTTCGATATAGAGGCATGCACCGTACCTGGCCCGGCCGGATGCATCGCTAAGGCAAACAACTGGTGGGATACACCCATGTATCAACAACTTGATTCAATTCAAGCTCGAAGGTATCGATGGGTTCGACTAAACTACATGATCTACGACTATTGCACCGACAAAACACGCAATCTAGTCCCCCCACCGGAGTGTATGGCTGGAATTTGATCAGTAATATATGAGATGATATGACTAAAGAAAATGGCTAAGATAATGATGGTGATGATGTATCGAATCATTTATGTGAATGATGAAAGAAAAAATTGTGGAGGTCGGTTCAGTTTAGTGTAATCAACAGTTATGGTTGTAGTAATTGGAGAATTATTTAGTATTTGAGTTCCTTTCACGCTATTAATGTGCAAGTTGTGAAATCTTGATGCTATTTTGTAAAAGAAGTTGATTAAAAAGAATTGATAGAAATATCAGTGTTTCTGATAAAAAGAGACGCCAGTGTACTATAACAAATGGATAACAGGACAAGTGCTATCTCCCTATCATTTCCCATGATCGATGTCGAGGTGCTCATGGAAAATGTGAGTAATGTGGAGCAGCACTTCATGGGCTTGAATAAAGAAGAAATGATATGTGATTCACTTAGCTTATATGGTGTTATTTACTTTTTTACGTTTTCATGATATGGTGTATCGTAAGGTTAGTCGAAATCTTGCAAATGGAAAGAATAAAATAAATGGTAAATATGGATCTTTTTTTATCATTTTGTTAAACATGTGTTACCCTATTAATATTATGAATACATGAGAAGAAGGTAAAATGCATGTGTGAGTTTGTATGGGCAAAAATGAGAATACATGTGTGGGTTGCATATGCATCTCTGAGTATACATGGGAGGTTTACATATGTATGTGTGAGTATGCGTGTGTGTTAGTGGAAAGAAAAGAACCTATGGTAAGGTATGACATAGTGTTCTAAGTGTTTTTCCTTTGTATATTGCATTGTAAATTTGATATTATGAGAATTTAGAGGGACTTGTTATTTTGAATTCTCTTCACTGGGCTAGGAGCTCACATCCCTTACAATGCAGGACATGGATTGGAAGAGGAAGTTGAGGATCCCTCCATGGTGATTTGGAAGTTGAATCCATAATGAAGGTGTTGAATTCAGAACTTAGAATAGTTGGTTTCTAAGTTATTTTGGTTTGTTTTGGAATGATATGTATTTTGGATTCTAAAGCCACTTAAGGCTTAGAAATCTCTTGTACAAGTCATATATGAGATATATAGTGCTTTGGTGTGTGTTTGAATGGAACATGATGTCTATTTTAAGTTTGGGTGTCAAACCCGAGATTCAAAGCGTATTTTGGAAATCTTGTTCACTTAGGTATGTAAACTTGAAAAGTTTGGCCTTCATACCTGTTAGTGCTTCGACTTTGCTGAATCCCTAAGTTTGTCAATTCTATAACTCGGGAAAAAACACTTGCTAGAATCTTGAAGAACCTAAGGTGACCAAGAAAGAAGAACATGCTCTAACGGATTAAAGTTCGTTACGGCAATCACAAAACAGGTATTTGGCCATAGATGACTTTAGATGGTACCCACACCTTAGGAGGACCATTCTTAGGCTTAGTTGCACAAATAATAAAATCATAAAAAGCCTAGAGAGGAAGCTTGACAGTGAATTGGAAGCGAACTCAGAAATATGAATTAAGTTCACTGTCAGCTCGACCAGTAGTTCTCACCGTCCCCTCGGTGGAGACAGGATCGGCCCATCATGGTCAAAGACTGATCGAACAGATTGACAAAGGTTCTGGAATATTGGGTTGTCATTTTAGGTATGCCTCTGATCGAGAGTCTCGTATGCACCGACTCCTCGGTGATGAACTTAACGACTCCTAGTGGTCAACGACTTGTCGATGATAACTTATGAGTTCTGGAACTTAGAACTCATGTGGACTCTTGAGAAAACAGACATTTCCGTAATTCAAGACCGATCGAGAGTACCAAGACCGACCCTCATAAAATGCGACAGGTCGTTTTGGGCAGGACAAGTTTTGGGACATGAAATTCTGTCTGCATGGTGTTACCCCAGATCGAGACTCTCGTATGAACCGAGCTCTCAGTGCCATGATTGTCGACCCATCGGCGACACAGACATGTTGGCCGGGTATAAATTATGTCGTTGGGAGTGCATTTAATGCGCAACGGTCGGGTGGTTGAACAGTAATATTATTAGTCACTGACCCCTTGGTTCGCCCAACCTGTTGGTACATGACAATTTCTAAAACATGTTGCCTTCTCTATAAATATCAATCCTTGTGCAACCGTCTTATATCCTTTTGCAAATCCGTTGGACCCTCATCATTACCAGTGAGCTTAAACAAGGGCCAACAAAAAGATTGATAGCTCCCTTGGACCCTAAAGGGGAGGGGGAGGGGGGTGAATAGGTCAATCTAAAATTGTTGGTCCTTTTTAAATTTATTTGATTGATTAGTTTAAGCGTAGCGGATAAATCAATCAAGTGAGTGTGTGTTAGAAAATGTGATTAAACAATTAACACAAGAAAATAGCTGTAACACCACAAACAAGACACATGTAACGACACGACCCGACCCGAATACAGGGCTTAGGGCTTGACTCAGTATGATATTGTCTGCTTTGGGCCTCGCACATAACTCAAACCCGCACTGTTTTGCATTTGGGCCCGGGCCAAAAGGCCTCACACTTGAGTTCCATTAGTGGCTTCTTAATATACCCCCCCCCCCCCCTCTCTCTTTCTTTCCCACTGATGTGGGACTCTAAGGGAGGGGTAGGGTATCACAATCACCCCCTCTAAAGCCTCGAACCGTCCCCAGACTCGATCCGGTCCAGCTCAGTAACTACAGGGGAAGGAAGAAAGCCCACACAATCCAAGTGTTGAACTCGGCTCTGATACCAAATTTGTAACGACCCGACCCGAATATATGGCTTAGGGCTTAACTCAGTGTGATATTGTCCACTTTGGGCCTCTTACACGCTCAAACCCGCAAGGTTTTGCATTTGGGCCCAGGCCTACGTGGCCCGGCCCAAAAGGCCTCACACTTGAGTTCCATAGGTGGCTTCTTAATATACCCACCCCCCCTTTTCTTTCCCACCGATGTGGGACTCTAAGGGAGGGGTAGGGTATCACAACACAAGATATAAAGTGGTTCGGTTCGCCAACCTACATCCACTGTTAGGACTCACTCAACCTTGATCTATCCCCAATTTCACTATGTGGGGACTTACACCCTCACAATTAGAGTAAGAATTCCACCTCACTCAATCGGCTGGGAATTTCACCGCCCACTGTAGGATATGAATTCCACCTATCCAATCGGTTGAGAATTCTCCCCATCACTGTTCCAAAGATGACGCTCTAGAGTTTTTTATAGTGGTTCCGGAGCAAATCCCCCTTAATCCACTTTCGGGTCACAGATTTTAAAATAAAATTAAAATCAAGAAGCACTTGCCTTTGAAACTCTTTCTTATTGATGTGTGCTTCTTGAAGATCCCACCCACTGAGTGCCGACGCTCCTCCTTATAGCCGTCGTAGAGCAATCACAATCTCAGAGTGACAAGAAAACTGGTTTTACCATAGGTTTCCTAGTTTATATCTCTCATCTCATTCTCACTTTCAAACTCAATCAACAAATTGGTTGTTTATAATTTTCCTCCTCTCTTTCTTACTTCCGAACACAATCAAAAGATTGGTTGTTTATGATTCTCAGTATAAGAGTGTTGATCATTTCTTAGAGTATATAACTCTTCTCAGCTCAAGCAAGATAGTAAAATGATCACCCAACACTCATATTTATAGATGAGTCTTAACGGTTTTTCTGACTGTCCAGAACCGACAGATTGGTAGCACCGATGGGTCGGTGTTCATATTTATTATCGTTCAACAACCCGACCGTTGCTCATTAAATGCACTCCCAACGGCTTTATTACTTCCCGGTTGACAGGTCGGTGTCGCTGATAGGTCGATAGTTGTGGCACCGAGAGGTCGGTCCATACGAGTGTCTCGATCTGGGGTAAAACCATGCTGACAGTAGTTTCAAGTTAGAAACCTGTCTTACATAGAACGACCTGTCGTCCTTTACTGAGGCATCAGTTCTGGTACTCTCGATCGGTCTTAAACTACCGTTATATCTGTGTTCTTGAGAGCCCATTTGAGTTTACAGTCCAAAACTCACAAGACCTTTACCGATGAGTCGTTGACCATGAGGGGTCGTTTAAGTTCATCACCGAGGGTTCGGTGCATACGAGACTCTCGGTCAGAGGATTTCGCAGAATGACAGTTCTTTGTTCCAGAACTTCTATTAATCTGGCAGATCAGTCCTTGAGCACGATGGGTCGATCCTGTCTCCACAAAGGGGTCATTGGTCGAGCTGTCAGTGAACATAATTCATATTTTTGAGTTCACTGTCCAGCTTCCTCTCATAGGATTATTTATGGATTTACCATTTGTTCAACTAAGCCTAGAGATAGTCCTCTCTAAGGTGTGGGTACCATTTAAGGTCATCTATGGCCAAATACATGTTTTTGTGATTGCCATGACGATGAGTTTTGAACCTAGTGGAGCACGATCTTCATTCTTGGTCATTTTGGGTCTTCAAGCTTCTTAGCAAGTGCTTCTTCCTGAGTCATGGAATTGACAAACAGGGACTCGGCACAGCCGGGGACTAAAAAAGATCACTTTATCTCTTGTGCTTACATTTGGGAAATCTAATACAACTAATCATACTGATTGAGGTTGTGAAAAGAGAGAGAGGGGAAATGATATACAACTAGGATATATATTGGCAGAACTAATTTCCTAATCACCCTGAGATTGTGATTGCTTAACGACGGCTACAAGGAAGAGCGTCGAGATTAACTTGGGCACACATTGGGTGGATCTTTGAGAAGCACATATCATCGAGAAAGAGCTAGAAAGGCAAGTGCTTCTTGGCTTTAATTTTGTTGTTAAAACCTTTGTCCTGTGAAAGTGGATTAAGGAGGCATGGCTCCTGAACCACTATAAAAAATATAGAGCGTAGTCTCTCACACAAGTGGTGGATGGAATTCTCAGCCAATTCAAATAGGTGGAATTCCTATTTTACATGTGGTGGGTGAAATTTTCAGCCGATTGAGAGAGGTAGAATTCCTACTCTAATTGCGATGGTTTAAGTCTCCACTTAATGAATTTGGGGATAGCTCAAGGTTGAGCTAGTCCTAACAGTGGATGTAGGTTGGCTAATCCGAACCACTATATATCTTGTCATTGTGCTTGTGGTGTTAGAACTAATTTATTATGTTGATTAATAATCACTATTGCTAACACACAAACACTTGATTGCAATATACGGTGCATAAAATCTAATCAATTAAGTAATTTAAAAGAACTAACTATTTTGGGATTGACCTATTCACCTCTCTCTAGGGTCAATCGGTGTTCTAGCACCAAAGAGAGAAAGCTCTCTTTCAAAACTTATTTCAAATTAAAAGATCCTGTGTACAAGTCATAAATATCCATACCTAGGTGTTAGTATGAGAATTAGGAGTTAAGGTATGTATTTAAATTTTGAGTGGGCAAATCGAGGGAAATCAAAATGTGTAGGATCTACCTTGATAGCATTTTCCCGTCACTGGCGACATGTCGCCACTGACTGATCGATCGATCTGGAAGTAAACTGGAAAATACAAAGTTTTGTTTTTGCCGACAAGTCACCGTTGGCAACATGTCGCGAGCACCATTCACAACAAGTATGGTTTTACTAAACGGCCATAACTTGAGCTCCCGACCTCGGATTTGAGTGTTCTTGTGCATTCTAAAAAGTTCTTTCAATGCTCTATTCAACCGTGATAGATTTATCACCTGTTAATTCATTTGATAGGTGAAAATATCCCCTCAAAGTCATGGTATCTAAGTCCAATTTGCGGGGTAATGGATTGTTCCCCGAGTTCACTTGTGCTTGTGGGACTTCTTTTTATGCGCTTGAGTGAGTTCGTTAGAATCCCATGGACCTATGGTATATGGATTTGAATTAAATATAAAAAAATTAGTCGTGTTATGGGCCCACATTGGGTTTTAGGGTGGTGACTGAGTGGTATTAGAGCTTAGATCCAAGCTCTCAGACTGTGATGAAACATTCATGCTTAAATTGAAGTATGAATGTGAGTTCGGGTGTGAATTTTAGTGTAACCTCTTGTATTTGATTATTTTATTTGTTACTAACTGTTGTTTTATTATGGATAGAGATGTCTAAAGATAAACTACCAAATTAAGTAATGGGAAAAGGAGACGCTGAGGAGTCCATTGACTTTATACTCCTCAACTAGTGCTTCTAGTATGGTGGTTTGGACCCTAAGTTCACCTCTAGAATAAGTAGAATCTAAGGGAAGTGATAGAAATTTCCTCTTATTCAAGTGAACTAACCACCGCATCATCTTACAGGTTATTTTCTCCATTCCCATCTGTTAGTCCAAAACTTATGATGGAACTAGAACTTGTACTTAGAACCAGAACCAGTAGATATTCCTATGGTTGAACCAATGCCTTATATTCAATACCTAGGTGGGAATGTACCTTTGCAACTGTATGAACTACCAGTGGAGCAAAGGCTGATCCCTATGTGTACTAACTGTTAGTGTTCAGAACATGGTGTTGCCTTTTGTCCGCATTAGCCTAATCATATTTGCCCAATTTGTGGTGCGATCGGGCATTATGAATGGGGATACTATTACCTGAGATTTGGTATATTTGTTCAATGCAGCTTTTGTGAAGAACATGATCACCTCCGGGCAGCTTGTCCTCATAATCCAGACCCTAGTGATGATGTGTTAGCCTCTTCTGATGAGTAATAGGGGCAAAAGAGGTTAGAGTATAGTTGGAGGTGTAGACATGTAATGTTTATAGATGAAAAATATTTTTGGGAGTAAGGAAAGATATGTGTATAAGCATTTGTATCTTGATTGTAAGAGTCTATGTATACCTCACTAATATGTTATTATGATAACTATGTTTGTTTATCATATGGTTTGATAACCTGTTATGTGAATGTGTTATTTTTTACATATTCCACCAAAGCTATTGGCTCAATTGAAAATTACTTAACAAAAATATTTTCTAATTTTTGATAAAATTAATTATAATAAACTTCTCATGTGAATAGGCCAAGTAATACTATTACACTTCAAGGGTAATATTGAAAATTGCTTAGCAAAAATATTTGTAATTTTAATAAATTAATTATAATAAACTTCTTATGTGAATAGACCAAGTAATACTATTTCACTTCAAGGGTAATACTTTGATTGATAAATAAACCAAATAATGGTGTATAAGAAGACACACAACCTTTTGCTCTTTTGCAGTAGAGAAAAAAATAGACTTACTAGGAAAATTCATTTTCTGTCCAATTGTTGTTGTAGGATTCCACACTTCATCCATCATCCATTTTACTCAAATTTTTATTACTTAAGTTTTACGACTATTTAAACATAATTTGATTAATCAATAAAGTAATTTTTCATAGGTCGCAAACCATTTTCATTAGATTCATCACCTCCAATGATGGATTCCACCCCTAAATGTGCACTAAGTGCTAATGGCCAGGGAGGTGCAAGGGTGATTATTTCACATTTTTTTTAAAAATTGTACAAGCTGTGGAAACTTTCACTGATATCTCATTATTTCTCAATTTAATTAAAGTAAAAAACATCGCAAATTATCATAGTTTTCACATGGGTCGTATACATATATGCATTATTGTTGAACACAATTTGAGCCTAGAAATAGAATATTATGTGAATATATTGACCCACTCAAAGAAAGAGTTTCTTCTGAATTAGTCACACATCCAAATTAATTTATTTAAATTATCTAACCATCCAATCGAAGAGTATGTTGAAACTCCAATTTCATTCAGATCACAAAACAGCAACACACTCATGCTTTCTCAGACGACTAGTTCCTTCAAATCCATGACAACCTATTCCCCTGCTTCTTTTCTCAAAATTCACGTGTTTTATTTTATTTTTTAATAACTAAATAGAGTTAATTTGACCTAGCATTAGATCCATCGAGAAAAATGGTTCAAGATCCTTGGGCACTAGCTCCCCCAATGTGGAACCTTCACTATCAGAGTATCAGGCAACAAATAGTACAGCCAGTATTGATGGACTCACCTCATAAACCGCCCTACCATAGTTCTTGGTGGATAACTCCAATTTTGGTTTAATAGTACATCCCAATAGGGGATGACCATACTTGTTCAATTTATCCTGTTCAACTTGATGCCATGGGGCGGGCCTCGGAAAGTTTTGGCATGAGCAGGAGGAATTCGCAGATCCTCTAGACGTAGAGCTTTGAATAGGCACAACTATAATTGTGGTCGAACCCATCCATCACAGCATATTTATGGCCCAAAATCACTATGGTTGATTATCATAGAGATCGAATCAAGGGCTGGTAAAAGAGACAAACCGGATTGCACACCGCCTCACCCTTCACCCCCTAAACATGCATAAAGATGCTCAAGTTCATCTTACAAGCTGTTTGGGCCCTAAAATCATATGATTCACCATGATAGCAGATTCCCAAATTAAGAAAACACCACATCAGGATATAGGTGGAATGAATTTGGATAATTTCTCTATTTAATTTAGCTTCCAAGTGAAAGATTTACATTTCTATCTCCTTATGCTCAAATGAGAATTCCACATTTGGTGATAGACCAATAACATACATTCTCTCGGGCATATATAACATGTACCTGACATCTAGACGCTCTGGCTTTTGCATGTTACAATGAATTTCAATTAAGAAACATAACATGCTAGCTAAACATGCAGTTGGGAGTGGCGATGATGATGGTCATTATGATACTAATTGAACAAATGGACAAAATTTCCCTTAACTTTGTGTAATGGGTGGTGAAGAAGATTACAAAAAGGATATGGTTAACAGAGGGAGGAGTTTAGGCACCTTTCTGTGGAAGTGTTTCAAATGCAGAGACTGTATTTTCGTACTTGACTCGATGAAGAGGAGCACCACTTTGCTTGATTGCACAGGCTACTTTGTCTTCGAGCGGGCAACGTGCTCTCAACATTGAGAACACATGATTGTTGAGCCTTCTTGCTTTCTTCATAGCTTCAAGCAGATTTTCCCATCCCTTCATGCATCAAAAAATGTCATCAGAAACAATTATAAAACATACATACGCTGACAGAGGTGGAATGGAGAAATTGTGGAGTAGCAAATTCCAAGTGAAGTGAATGTCTTAAGAATCTTTCACAGAAAGGAGTGATTAGTCCATATTTCTTAGGATACTGTTGTCTTAAGTGTTTTCACAAGGTTGCTAAGTGTGCAGTTTGTACAGTTCTCTTGTATTTTGTCACTTTTTATGATTAGGTGCAGAAGACTTGACGATAACAAAGTCAGGTCCTACATATCTACCATATATTGATGAATTTTGAAAATTTAAAATATAGTTATTTTTCTCCAACGCTGGTGGATATGCAAGACTTGACCACTTCCTTTTTAGGCTTACTTCTCATACAACCCGCACACAAACTATAAAAGTCCAACATGCTACAACCCTTAAACTCTTTACTTGCTGCAAGCCAAGCACAAAGCCTCCATTTAGCCATTTGGAATATCTCGTTCATCTCTACAGCTTTATGCTCAAAATTTTTGAAGTTCCTTTCCCTCCAAACTGACCATAAGATAACCCTTGGCATGGTGTTTCATGCTATCTTAGTTTTAGGTCCAACTCTCCACTATTTCGAAGCAAGAGTTATGAAAAACCCACGACACTCCCATCAAATCATTAAATGAA
>JAAGOE010000122.1:0-43585 GCA_013350335.1 Chimonanthus salicifolius | reverse complement strand
CATTAAAATTCTAACACATCACCATAAGTCATGGTCCATTATTCATCATGCCTTTTGAGGCCATCAACATCATTCACATCTCCCATGCATTTCCTCATTTAAACCCCTTTGAAATTACCAACATTTAATTATTAAAATCTTAAAAATCATAAATTGTCCTCCATGGCTTCCATTCTTTAAAACCCTAATAAAATCATTTAATCACCTACCATGCTTAAGTAAATTTTTAGTACATAAAATCCTTAATGCATCCTTCAAAAATCCACATACATCCATGCTTAATTAATTTAAATACATAATGTCCTTAGTGCCTCCTTTATTTTTTTTTTAACCTAATTTACCCATTTAGGGTTTGCCCATTCTTCCTCTTTTTATTGGATGGATTTGGGATCCAAGGCCCATGATAATTTGGCCACCAACCAATTCAAAGAAAATGGATTCCATAATTACCTCTTAACCCTTAAAATGCGAAATTCTTATTTAAGAATTACTTACAATCCGACGACTCCTCCGGCTTTTCTTTCTCCTTTTGAACTCCTTGGCCTTCTTTCTTCTTCTTCTCCTTTATTCTTTGGTCAAGATGCTTGATCAAGATGAAAACATCAACACTTGGGTCGGCTAAAATGGAGTGTGTTTGAGAGAGAGAGAGAATGGTGAGAAATAATGCCCTAGATCTTGGTCTTGAAGTAGTGGCTTTTGCTTGCACTTCTCTTCTCTAAGTCTTCTTCTTCTTTTCTCCTTAGCTTTTTTTCTTCTTGGTGTGGGACGGTGGTGGAGAGCAAGAAAGCGAGAGAATGAAATGAGTTGGATGAAAAGAGAGAGAGATAAGGTTCATTTCCTTTGGTGGAGTGGCCTACACTCCACCATTTAATTTTTCTCACCCACCACATGAGATTTTCATTTATGCTTTATGCTTTATGCTTTATGGTGGTGGTTGGAATAAACCACCACCAAGCCTAACATTCTTGGCTTTAAGGATAAGATGGTTTGGTTTTCTACCTTTTGACCCCTTTGACCACCTTCTCGATAGTTTAATCATTTAATTAACTAGATAATTACCTTAGGTTAATTAATTCCCACTTAACATAATTCCATTATTCCACCCATGGTTGGTCAAGTCAACCATGGTGGCAGGCCCCACCAATCCTTGGTCCACACTTCACAGTAAGGCCGAACTCCATGGACCATTTTATGGGATAAATGGACCCTTGTATGGGTATTTGGATTTAAGTTTATGATTAGCAATTGTTAATGGTTGTTGTGATGTTTTAAAGGTTAACATAGAGTGACAATGATGAACAGTTAAAGGCTAGGTAAATGGATGATTTGAATGGCATTTGAATGTAATTAGAATGGATTAAAGGACCAAGTTGGAGATAGTGAGGTTCGGCCAAGTTGTATGGCCGAACCCCACTAAGGTGGATTGGTTTTGATAATAGTGGTCAGCAAGATTAATTATTGGTTAGCCTAGTGGCAAAACCGTAAATATAACTTATAATGGAATAAATGACTAAAGGACTTGAAAGAGGAGTCAAACCAAAGTGGTATGGTTCGGCCATGCTGTATGGCCGAACCCTACTAAGGTATATTATTTAATATAAGGTGTTTATGTAAGGTATTGATCAAATGAAAAGGAAGATCAAATCCAAAGTGGGTGAGGTTCGGCCATGGGGTATGGCCGAACCCCACAAGGTGGTTTTTGGGATTTAAACCTAATAAGAAATCAAAAGGTTATGTTATTAACTTCCTGTTATATAAACAAGGTAACGGGATTTGAACGGTGCACGTGTCGTGAGCGGGTGACGGTTAAGAAGATCGGACTTTTAAGTGAAATTTCGGTAGGATTCCTACATCATTGAAACCATGGATATGTATTATGTACTTTTGATGATTTTATTTCATGTTTGATAAGTTATTTTGGTATCAAACGATATGTTGCAATTATGGGATTTTCATGCTATGTTTTGTAACATTCTGTAGCATGATTAGCATTTGCATCTCATGCATGGCATGGGGGGATGTTATACAACCGGAGCCCATACTCCGTCGGAATGTCCGTGATGCAACTGTGGGGCCTCCTTAGGTGGTGAGAGTCCCACCAGGAGGATGCTTTAACCAGAGACCTACGCTCCGTCGGGGAGTCCGTAAGTCGTGAGGAGTAATTTGATGTGGTGAATACAATACTATCAAGAAATGAGAATACTATCAAGAGATGAGAATACTATCAAGGGATTATATGTATGTGATGGGTGGAACTCAGTGCATAAGACATATGATAGCATGGCATGACATTCAATCGGCATGATATGATCTTTATTATCATGCAAGTTTACTGGTTTTTAACTGTATGATTGGATCTCTGTTATCATACATGATTTTGGATACGATGTTTTATAAGTATGATATGGTATATTATATCTGGATTTTATATACTAACCCATGTGTTAGCCCTAATCAGAATACCTACTGGGCGCGTTGTCTAACGCCCTACTTCTACCAGAGTGGACGACGCAGGAAAAGGAAAGGCAAAGGCCGAGGATTGCGAAGAAAACCAAGCGTAGGAATTTGGATATCTGAATGGAATATATATATATATATATATATATATATATATATATATATATATATATATATATATATATATATATATATATATATGGATATTTTGTTTATGTTTGCAAGGATATGTAATAACTTGGAATATTGCTATGGTTTGTGAATAGTTTGGATGATGGTTAATTGATTTAAGTAATTTTGGATAGATGACTTGTACTTTGCTATCTAAACAGTTTAGTTCCGCATATTTAATTTATTCCGCAATCAGTTATGTATATTCCGCAAGTTTACTTAGTTCCATGTGTGGATTGGTTTCCATGGACTTAGTCCATGCACACATGGGTGGCCAGTTAAGGGTCGGACTATGGAAGTCCGAACTTAGTTCACGTCGTGACGCTCCCCGCTCTCTTCCACTTGTTTATTTTAAAAAAAAAAATAGACTCTGATTTTGGAAGGTTGGAAAAGGTGGGGCGTTACATATGGTTGGCTAGTTAAGGGTCGGGCTTTGGAAGCTCGGACTTAGCTCGCGTCATGGCGTTCCGCTCTCTCTCACTCTTCTATTCAAAAAAAAAAATAGACTCTGATTTTCAGAGAGTGAAAAAAGGCAGGGCGTTACAGTTGGTATTAGAGTGAAATGGGAAGGATGAATCTTTCGAAGTAAGATTAAGACAGTATCATGTCTCACTGACAGATAAGAATCCCGACTGACCTACCCTTCGGAGTCCACTGCATGGGGGCTGCATTAATTTACTTCGTTAGACTCACACTGAAACATTCAATCTGAGAGCAACACTTGACGAAAAAGGAATGATAGCAAGGGAAGTACAATTACTATAAATTGGATTTATCAAACATAGTAAAATAGGAGATATTTCCGCGATTTTCCCAAAACGAGAAATAACTGTAACGCCCCGCCCTTTTTCACTCTAAGTTTTCTGAAAATCAGAGTCTTTTTTTTTTTATATAAACAAAGAGTGATAGAGAACGGGACGTCACGACGTGAGCTAAGTTCGCACTTCAAAGTCTGACCCTTAACTGGCCAACCCTATGTGTGCATGGACTAAGTCCATGAAAACGGTTCACAAATAACAATATAAACATGTGGAATAACATCATAACTGCGGAATTATAATAGAACCTAGTTCTATTACATTTTAGATAGCAAAGTACGTCAAGTCTTTATCTATAATTAACATAACATAATTATCCAAATCAATATCCAACCATAGCCAATCATCTAAATTATTACATGCCTGAAGTCTAGATACTCAAATACAAGTCCATAAATAACTTAATCAAAATATAAAATAAAGCATCCAAGCTCCTATGCTTGGCCCTTTTCGCATTCCTCATTCCCCTCGTTTCCGGTATCATCCACTAGGGTAGAAGTAGGGCTTTAGAACAACGCGCCCATTAGGTATTCCATTTAGGGCTAACACATGGTTAGTACAAAACATATATAATAATATCATAATGTCAAAAATCATATAAACCATGTCATGTCATGATGTCAAATGCAATGAGTCTCACCCATCACAAGTGCATATAAGTACCCCTACATAGGTCTTTCGGACGCCCCGAAGGAGTGTGGCCCCTCCGGTTTCTTCTTGATGGAAAAGCACATCAAGGTATCCCACATAGGCTTTTCGGACGCCCTGACGGAGTGTGGCCCCTCCGGCTACATATCCTTCACCCCATTGCATGGAAACACATGCTATTTTATATAATAAACATAGCATTAAAACTCACATTTGTATCTTTTCAACATAAATTCATCAAATAAGATAAAAACATTGTACATAAACCCATGGTTTCAAAGAGGTGGAATCCTACCAAAGACCACTAACGTGTCCTTGCGCTTTCGTCCGGTAACCGCTCACGATCGTACACAGCTTGTGAGGTCCCGTTACCTTATAATATATCAATCAATTAAAACCATGTCCCATTTGATTTATAATAATGTCCAAGTCCATAAACCCAACTTGTGGGGTTCGGCCATACACCATGGCCGAACCTCACCCCTTTTGTTTTAGTTTCCTTTTTGCTCATTTAACTTAAGTACAAGATCATATCACTTCCCATTTATTTATTTCAACATACATAACCCTAGGTCCACCAAACATTCCCCATGGGGTTCGACCATACACCATGGCCAAACCCATGGTCCACCATGGCCGAACCCATGGTCCATTATTTTCACTCTTATTTACATCTTTTCCATTTATGCAAATCCCTAACCAAAACATTCCTCATGGGGTTCGGCCATACACCATGGCCGAACCCATGATCTTTCATTTTACCCATATTTACATTTTATGCATTGTTTCCATCACCTTATGTTTTAGGTCCAAAAACATAGGTCCACAAAAAATTCCTCATGGGGTTCGACCATGCACCATGGTCGAACCCATGGTCCCTTAATTTCACTTAGTTACAACATTGCCATTATATATATCCATAACCAATAACATGAACATAGGTCTATATATAATTAAATCCTTCATTCCCTTAAACATGTATAACCACTCTAAGTGTCCCTTAAAATATTCCAACACATGGTCCATCAAATAGTTCATGGGGTTCAGCCATACACCATGGCCGAACCCTATGTCCATCATTTTCACCTATTTACCTTTTTGCCATTTCCTTCATCACCTTAGGTTTAGGTTCAACACATAGATCCGTAAATTTAGACATTACATACATGAATCCACCAATGATCCCCAACTATAAAACTCTCCATATCCTAGCTTAATCATTTCTTTATTTACTCATATTAGATCCATAATATTGGTTCATGGGGTTCGGCCATACACCATGGCCGAACCCATGATATCTTTGTTCCATCCTCCTTCTTAATTTATTTACAGTAATAAATCCATAATTGAACCATAGAATTTATTCATGGGGTTTGGCCAAACACCATGGTCGAACCCTATGATGTATTACTTTCCATTTTATCCATTATATCAATTACCATATTAAATCCATCTATATTTTTCCATGGGGTTCGCCCATACACCATGGCCGAACCCATGATCCATGATTCTTATCCATTTTTAACCCTTTAACATCATCAACATTTATCTATGATCTTCCATCATTTAAATCCATTATAATTCACTAATGACTTCCATGGGGTTCGGTCATATAACATGGCCGAACCCTATGGTTCATCCTTTTAATTAAACCTCAACATTCATCCCTTAATTTTTCTTCCATGGGGTTCAGCCATACACCATGGCCGAACCCTATGGTTCCTTATCTTAAACAAAATTATCAAACTACTTACCGGTTCCGCGACTCCTCCGGTTTTCCTTCGCTTGTTCTTGCTCTTCCAATCTTCTCTTCCTTTAGCCTTTTCCTCCTTGATATTTCACAAAGCTAGCTGCACTCTCTTCTCTTGATTTATGAATGCTGTGCGCCCCTCTCTTAATTTGTGTGTGCCGTGCGCCCTTGCTGCCTTTTCCTTATAAGACTTCCAATCGGTCCTAATTTAGAAGGTGCCATGCGGCCCTTCTTCTTTCTATAAAACCTCCACACGGTTCCATCTTAGAAGGTGTTGAGCGCCCCTTCATTTAGCCATTGCCTTAATGCCATTTTTAACAAGGAAAGACCCCTTTTAAAGATACTCTAACATATCTTCATGGATGCGCATATCACACATACACAGCCAAAGCAATCTTCCAAGTTCTCTTTATGCGCATAATCATGGATATGCAAATCTCCCACACACGGCCATGTAATCTATATTCCATTTTAATTCAGCCCCATTTAATTCTATTGAAAACATTTCCACAATCTGTTGGGTCTTAATTGGGCTATGACCCAACACTTTACCCATCTAAGGTCCATATTTAATGTAACATCCTGGAATTTCAAAGTTATCAGTTTATATGAAAATATTCATATTTACGGAATTGCCATTGTGATAAAAATTGATTTGAATTTAAATGGGTCAATGGCTCAATCAAGACCCAAAGGATGATAGTTGGTTTACAAAACAAACAAATGGGTAAGATAAATTTAAACGGGTCAAGAATCATATTTGGGTCAAATTTGGATAAATGGGTCAAAATGGCTAGATGGGACCCAATGGGTCGTGTGAATGGCATGATTAACCATGGATTGAGTTCAAGCTTAGTTAATTTAAGTTTATTAATTACTTGAGTTTGGTTTGAGTTGAAATGAATGGTTGGTTAAGTTGAGTTGAATTTATTAGTTAAGTTAAATTAAATGAATGGCTTAGGTTGGGTGAGTTGAATAAATGAGTTGGATGAATATGTATTTTTATTGTGAAGTGTGTGAATGAGAAGGGAAGTGTTTTAAATTACAAGTTTGAGCAAGGAAAAACGTTGGTGCATGGGGAAACATTACCATGCATGTAACCCCCATTTAGGTGATGAATAAAATGGGAGTTACATTTTGAATGGGAGTTACTTCTTGAAGTCACAAGGGTTACTAGGGACGTTGGCTGCATGCATGAGCAATTTCATGCATGTAACGGCTACCATGGAGATATGAGAATGATGGCTTTGAGAGTTACAAATGTATGAATGAAGGAGGATGAAGCACATGGGAGTTTCATTTGGTTGCATGGAAATTATGGCCTATGCATGAAACTCCAAAGATGGAGACAATTGGAGTTGCCGTTTCATGGAGTTACAAAAGGGGTCCTTGACTTTTCAAATTCAAAAAGGTTAGATTACACGTTGGAAAGGGCATGAGGGTTTATTCCATGCTTAAGTATTCAAAGAGACAACCAATGGAGGGAGGATGAAGCACATGGGAGTTTCATTTACATGTGAAACTCCCACATGCAAAATTAATGCAAAATGGATAGTGTGAGGAATGCACACAGCAAAACCGTTGGGAACCCTTGGTGTTTCATTTCATAGATGAAACCCCAAGGAACTTAAAGGATTCTAATTATGGAGAGATGAGTTACACAAGGGCTGAATTAACCTTGGGCTGTTTTTGGTCAAGCAAAGGATTTTCACTCTCTCTATCTCTCTATCTCTCTTGGACGTCCTCTATCTTTCTAAACCAAGAGCAGTAGCTGGTTGTTAATCAGTCCTTGGTTTGATTCCTTTTCATCAAGACAAGATCAGCAAAAAGGGAAGGAACAATCGGGAGTAAAGATCAAGTGGAGGAGTCGCGGAAACGGTAGGTGTTCGATAAACTATGTTGTTTAATTAAGAAATATGATCCGGCTATTGGATGGCTGAATCTAACAAGGGTTAAATGTTGTTTAGAAATACATAAATGAGATCAAAAGATGGACCATAGGGTTCGGCCCATTGGATGGCCAAACCCCATGGAAATGTTGGATTTATTTAGATGGTTTTTGGAAATTAAAACCATACAAATTTGGGACTGTTTTTAGATGATTTTAAGTATGTGTTTTAAAAAGGTTAAAACATAAATAAGGAAGTTTGTTTTGGACAAGATGAATGATTAATAAGTTCAAAACCAAAGGTCATAGGGTTCGGCCACCATGGAGGGCCGAACCCCATGCAAATAATGGTTTGTTTTGATGTGTTTGGAACAAATAAATCATGAAGTTGATGGACTGTTTTGGGTTATTATTTTAAGATGTAAGTACATGTTTTACAATGGTTTAAAAACATGGATTTGGGTGCTGGTTTCAGACCTAAGATGAAGGACTAAATGTTCAAAATTAATCTCATGGTGTTCGGCCAATATACATGGCCGAACCCTATGAAATTGGGCAAATTTTGGAGGATTGTTTTGAAGGTTAAAAACCTGATTTAGATATACAGTTATTACCTGGTTAATTAAGGTTTAAAAACAGTAAATGTAATCATTGGGTTCAGCCATGATAGAGGGCCGAACCCCATGTAAAACGGTGTGGGTTTTCATGTTGAGAACCCCATCGAAACCATGGAAACCATGAAAATCCATGTACTGTTTTGTGGAATAATTGGGTTAAGTTTATGATGAACATTAGGTATTATTTATATGCTTTGATTTAAGAATAATATATGTTGTTTATGGAGTTAGTATGGGTAAGTATTTGGCCAATATGAATGATGGAAATTGAGTATAAAATCACATTGGTGAGGTTCGGCCATGTGTATGGCCGAACCCCACTAATGATGATTGTGGGACATAATTGTTGGTTTATATGAGGATATGGAGGGTTAAAGAAGGATCAAATTAGGTGATGAGGTTCAGCCATGTGTATGGCTGAACCCCACTAAAGATGGTTTTATGTTTGGTGATGAAAGTTAGTTAAGTTAAAGCAAAGGTTGGTCTCAATGGCACAATCGTAATTATGGCTGAAATGATCAAAAATAAAATGATCATATGATGGGATAAATGGGCTAAAACCAAAGTGGTAAGGTTCAGCCATAATGTATGGCCGAACCCTACTAAGGTTCGTTTAGAAGTTTGGGTAATTAGATAGGTTTTAATTAAATAAATGAATGACCAATGTTTTAATGGATGAGGTTCGGCTATGGCTTTGGCCGAACCCCACTAGGTGATTCTTGGAACATAAAGCTTTGCTGGAAATTAGGTGGATAAATGATTAAGTTGCTGCCATGTATATAGGGTATTCGGATTTCTAGAACGGTGTACAAAGTCGTGATCGAAAGACGGTCCAAAGGAAGGGTCGAACAAAGTAAAAATATTGTAGGTTTCCTACCTTGTTGTAACCACACCACTTATTCGCTGTTTTATGTTTATTTGAATAAGTTATTTGAATCAAATGTTATATTTACAAATGACATGTTTGCATAGACATCTCATGCATAGCATGGGATGATGGGGAAGTAACCGGAGGCCACACTCCGTCGGGGCGTCCGAAAGACCATTGTGGGGTACCCTGATGATGAGAATCCCATCAGGAGGAATCCGGAGGCCACACTCCGTCGGGGCGTCCGAAAGACCACTGTGGGTTACCTTGACGATGAGAATCCCGTCAAGTGATGGCTATGTAGAATGGTGATGGGTGGGACTCATTACATGTTCATTTCATACATAGCATATTTTTACAGAATTTTGTCACACATGTATAACTATTATTCTATTTGCATGTTTTTGACTAACCATGTGGTAGCCCTATTCGGAAACACTACTGGGCGCGTTGATCTAACGCCCTATCTATACCTTTAGTGGATGATGCAGGGAAAGGAAAGAACGTGATTGGAGAAGAGGACCAAGTACGAAAACTTGGGCGATTTGAATGATTGCAATGGACTATGAATGGATTATTTATGGACTTATTAGTTGATTTATTTGGAACAATGTAATTTGTTAAATTAGATGTTGGCATGTAATAAGTAGTTAAGTAGATGCTATGGTTGGATTTATTTGAATGGTTTGGAATGAATAGTAGACTAAGGTTATATAATAATTTTGGAGAATAAATAAGGTACTTTGCTATCTAAAAATGGAAATTGGTTTAATCATAGGTTCTATTATAATCTCAGTTAGATCTAGACTAAGTTAATTCCGCTAGATATATATGTACCATGTGCGGATCAGTTTTATGGACTTAGTTCATACGCACATGGGCTTGGCCAGTTAAGGGTCGGATTTAGAGATCCGAACTTAACTCGCGTCGTGACATTCCGCCCCGATCACTTATTGATTATTATTTTAAAAAAAAAAAAAAATAAACTTTGAAAATTTAGAGTGAAAAGGGCGGGGTGTTACAGTTGGTATCAGAGCGAAACGGGAAGTTGAATCTTCCGAAGTAAGATTAAGACGGTTTCATGTCTCACTGACGGATAAGAATCCCAACTGACCGACTCTTCGGAGTCCGCTGACTGGGGGCCGGATTAATTTACTTCGTGGACTCAGACTGAACAAATCAATCTGAGAACAACAGTGAAAGATAGCAAAAGTACATTATTATAATTCATCTATCAAACGTAGCAAAATAGGGTATACATTCCCCAATACTCCCCAATTGAGGAAAAACAAACATAGGGAATTTAGAGACTCTCCCCTCAAAAACAAATAGAAAAAAATCAAGTTTGCTTATTTGGAAATCTCCCCAAAATTGTGAAAAATACAAACTATATGAGGAAACTAAGTCAATAATGTTTTATGACTTAGGGAAATGGCTCCAAAGAAAAAGATCCCTCAGAATCAGAAAGGGAAGGAAAAGGTGTTGCAAATCACGCAACATGAGAAAGTGTTATCACAACACGAAAAATCTGTGCATGAGAAGGAGCCATCTGTACATGAGAAAGAGGTAACCCAACCTCATGGGGAGCGATCTGTTCATGAAAAGTCTCACAATGCGGAAGAATCACAGCACTCATGGAGGGAAGAAAAGGGGAGTGAGAATGCATCACAGAAAGAGGGAGAAGGGAACAGTGGTGTACATATACCACATGTGCCACCTGAACTTCAGGGCTTAGTCCAAGCAGTGGTAACCTCAGTACTCCAGCAACATATGAATGGGAGTGAAAGTTCCAGGGATGCCAGTGACCGTAGTATGGCACGAGAATTTCAACAACAGCGTCATCCCTACTTCAAAGGGAAGGAAGGGGCTGTCGGAGCCGAGCACTGGCTGAAGAAGATCACTCAGATCTTAAAATTACTTAAGATCTCGAGTCATGCTGACAGGATTTTACTGGCTACTTCACAATTGATAGAAGATGCCGGTAAATGGTGGGAGGTGGTGGAGAAGTAGAGGGAACTCATACCAGTTAGGGAGAGGACGGCCATGACATGGAATGAGTTTTCAGCAACCTTTCTGGAACATTACTTTCCGGAGGAGGAGAAGGAGCGACAGACGGAACTTTTTCTGTCCTTGGTACAGGGCTCTATGACGGTGGCAGAGTATCACCGTGAATTTCTCAGTTTATCCATTTATGCATTCTATATGGTGGACACAGAACTTCGCAAGGCAAGAAAGTTTGAGAGGGGTCTACGGCCAAACATCAGGGCCAAAGTGACCATATTTAAGTGTACCACATTGGCTGAGGTGGTCAGCAAGGCCACAATAGCAGAAAAGGAGTTGAATGCAATAGTACGGTTTGACAATCGTCGAGCTCCAAGTGGGAGGGGTGGGTTTCAGCCCAACAAGAGGTTCCGTCCGAACTTCAGTAGACCCTCACCATCTACTGGGTCCGCGGGGAGCTTTCGTCCCAACCAGCCCTCCCCATCTGCATTAGTCACCCAGTCATTCAAAGGGGTGAACAACTGTTTCCACTGTAATCAGCCGGGTCACTTCAAGAGAGACTGTCCAAAGCTCAATAGGCTCTCATATTCCAGAGGATCTTTCCGTCCACCAGCTAGGCCAGCTAACTCCCGAGGAGGCAGGACATATAATCAGGCGGGACGGGCGCCTACTCCTACCGGATCTGGACGACTATTTGCTCTGGAACCTCCTGAGGATGTGGATCATTCTGTGATTCAAGGTATGGCCGTTGTCAATAGTTCTTATGCTTATGCATTGTTTGATTCTGGAGCATCGCACTCTTTTATATCTGCATCCTTTATAACTGCTACTGGAACACTAGTACAAAAGCTGTCCACCACACTCACAGTAGTATCCCCTGTCGGAGACACGTCTTTGGGACTCATATGCACGGCCATAAATACAGAACTCGCTGGACTCAGATTTGAGTTCAATTATTTGGTACTCGACATGACTGAGTACGATATTATATTTGGCATGGACTGGTTGGCTAGTTATGAAGCCAATATTGATTGTTATCGCCGAAGAGTGACATTTTGGTCACCCGAGGGAAAGCAGTATATAGTTCGTGCCGACAAGCAAAGCAGATTGCAGGAAGGGTTGCATCACTTGGTGTTGAACAATATTGTCATCAACAAAGCACCAGTCACTGAACTTCCAGCAATTGTGAAAGAATTTGTTGATGTCTTTCCAAAAGAACTTCCTGGTATACCGCCTATGAGGGAGCTCAATTTTGAGATCAAGCTATATCCTGGTACCTCACCAGTGTCTCTACCCCATTATCGAATGGCACCAGCAGAAATGTCCGAGTTGAAGAAGCAACTTGATGAATTACTCAGACTGGGTTGCATTCGGAACAGCACATCGTCATGGGGAGCTCCAGTGTTGTTCGTGAAAAAGAAGGATGGTTCACTTAGAATGTGTGTGGACTACCGGAAGTTAAATCAGCTAACTGTCCGGAACAAGTATCCTCTACCCAGGATCGATGATTTATTCGATCAGTTGAGGGGATCCAGTCATTTTTCCAAGATTGATCTGATGTCCGGTTATCATCAAATCCGGGTCAAGGAGGAAGACATCGAGGAAAACAGCTTTCAGAACACGGTATGGACTATTTGAATTTGTAGTCATGCCATTTGGGCTTACCAACGCACCGGCTGTGTTTATGGACTTAATGAACAGAATATTCCGTCCATATTTGGATCGGTTTGTTATAGTGTTCATTGACGATATCCTGATCTATTCCAAGAGTCAGGAGGATCATGCTGAGCATCTTCGAATAGTATTGAACACCTTGAGACAGAACCAGCTGTATGCCAAAGCAAGCAAATGCGAATTTTGGCTACCTGAGGTCAAATTCTTAGGGCATGTTATAACAGCAGATGGTATAGCCGTTGATCCGGCTAAGGTGGCAGCAGTAAGTGAGTGGAAAGCACCAAAGAATGTCACTGAAATCCGTAGTTTTCTGGGTTTGGCTGGATATTATAGGAAGTTTATCATGGACTTCTCCAAAATTGCATCCCCATTGACTCGACTCACACAGAAAGGAGTCAAATATGAATGGTCAGAGTTGTGCAATCAGAGATTTGAGGAGCTGAAAGAGAGACTTACAACTGCTCCTATTCTAGTTTTGCCGGAAAGAGGCAAAGGTTATGAAGTACAATGTGATGCATCAGGAGAGGGACTGGGATGTTCACTCATGCAACGTGATCGGGTGGTGGCATATGGTTCAAGACAACTAAAGATACATGAACGCCTCTACCCCACTCATGATCTAGAATTAGCTGCGGTGGTCTTCGCTCTCAAAAGCTGGAGACACTATCTATATGGGGAGAAGTTTGAAGTATTTTCAGATCACAAGAGCTTGAAGTATTTATTTGATCAGAAAGAGCTCAACCTGAGGCAGCGCAGATGGATGGAATATCTGGCGGATTATGAATTTGCGCTCCGATATCATCCGGGAAAGGCCAACAAAGTGGCGGATGCTCTCAGCCGCATGTCTCATGCATCAGTGGCATGTTTGATCAGGACTGAATGGGAGATGTTAAATTCCATTCGTGAGTTTAATCTATACATCACCAACCATGGGAGTATGTACAATTTGATCATACGATCCAACATGGTTACAAAGATTGAACAGGAGCAATGAACAGATCCGGAAATGGCAGAGACATGGGCCAAGATGTCTAATGGCGAGGTTGTACCGGATTGGGAATTACGACCAGGACAGGGTCTTATGTTTCGGGGTAGAATATATGTGCCAAGAAGCTGCAGAAAAGAATTATTGATAGAAGCACATCAGAGCAAGCTGTCCATTCATCCGGGTAGCACAAAAATGTATCATGACTTAAAAAGACATTATTGGTGGCATGGACTCAAGAAGGATGTTGCAGACTACGTGGCTCATTGTTTAACTTGTCAGCAGGTTAAGACGGAACATCAGAAGCCACCAGGGTTACTCAAACCCTTAGCAGTGCCGGAATGGAAATGGGAGCACATTTCCATGGACTTTGTGACGGGGTTGCCGAGGTCCTCGAAGGGCAATGACGCTATATGGGTTGTGGTAGACCGATTGACCAAGTCCGCGCATTTTATTCCTATCAAGATGACAGATTCATCAAAGACATTGGGTCGGAGATATATCAAAGATATCATCAGATTACATGGTATTCCACAGACTATAGTGTCTGATAGAGATGGCCGATTTACCGGCAGGGTATGGCAGAGCATGCAGTCGGCCATGGGAACCGATCTACTTATTAGCACAGCATTCCATCCACAGACCGATGGACAATCGGAAAGAACAATACAAACGTTGGAGGACATGTTGAGGGCGTGCATGTTAGACTTCAAAGGTGGATGGGAGGATCATTTGCCATTGGTGGAATTTTCTTATAACAATAGCTACCAGGCAAGCCTCCAGATGGCACCATTCGAAGCTTTGTATGGTAGACCATGCAGGTCACCAGTGTACTGGACCGAGGTCGGCGAACCTGCACTGATAGGACCTGAGTTGGTTGCAGAAACTACTGCACAGATCCAGTTAATACGTCAACATTTGTTGACCGCACAGAGTCGGCAAAAGAGCTATGCGGATAAAAGGAGGAGGTTTCTCGAATTTGAAGTGGGAGACATGGTATTCTTGAAGGTCTCGCCACGAAAAGGGCACATGAGATTTGGGAAGAAAGGAAAATTGTCGCCAAGATATGTGGGACCGTTTTCAATTATCAGAAGGATGGGAGATGTAGCCTATCAGTTGGCACTTCCTTCGCAATTGGCGTCTCTACATGATGTATTCCATGTGTCGATGCTGAGGAAGTACAACCCTGATCCGTCTCATGTTTTGAATGTGCAAGATATAGATGTGCAAAGCGACGTCACTTATGTCGAGAAGCCGGTCGGAATATTGGAGAGTGAGCAAAGGGTGTTGCGTAACCGAGCGATTCAGTTCGTCAAGGTGGTTTGGGATCGACATGGTGTTGAGGAGGCCACTTGGGAATTGGAATCGGAGATGAGAACGTCTCACCCTGAATTGTTTGTATGATTTACTTTGAAATCCTACTTCGTTCGATTTTCGGGACGAAAATTATAAAAAGATTATTGTATTGTAACATCCTGGAATTTCAAAGTTATCAGTTTATATGAAAATATTCATATTTACGGAATTGCCATTGTGATAAAAATTGATTTGAATTTAAATGGGTCAATGGCTCAATCAAGACCCAAAGGATGATAGTTGGTTTACAAAACAAATAAATGGGTAAGATAAATTTAAACGGGTCAAGAATCATATTTGGGTCAAATTTGGATAAATGGGTCAAAATGGCTAGATGGGACCCAATGGGTCGTGTGAATGGCATGATTAACCATGGATTGAGTTCAAGCTTAGTTAATTTAAGTTTATTAATTACTTGAGTTTGGTTTGAGTTGAAATGAATGGTTGGTTAAGTTGAGTTGAATTTATTAGTTAAGTTAAATTAAATGAATGGCTTAGGTTGGGTGAGTTGAATAAATGAGTTGGATGAATATGTATTTTTATTGTGAAGTGTGTGAATGAGAAGGGAAGTGTTTTAAATTACAAGTTTGAGCAAGGAAAAACGTTGGTGCATGGGGAAACATTACCATGCATGTAACCCCCATTTAGGTGATGAATAAAATGGGAGTTACATTTTGAATGGGAGTTACTTCTTGAAGTCACAAGGGTTACTAGGGACGTTGGCTGCATGCATGAGCAATTTCATGCATGTAACGGCTACCATGGAGATATGAGAATGATGGCTTTGAGAGTTACAAATGTATGAATGAAGGAGGATGAAGCACATGGGAGTTTCATTTGGTTGCATGGAAATTATGGCCTATGCATGAAACTCCAAAGATGGAGACAATTGGAGTTGCCGTTTCATGGAGTTACAAAAGGGGTCCTTGACTTTTCAAATTCAAAAAGGTTAGATTACACGTTGGAAAGGGCATGAGGGTTTATTCCATGCTTAAGTATTCAAAGAGACAACCAATGGAGGGAGGATGAAGCACATGGGAGTTTCATTTACATGTGAAACTCCCACATGCAAAATTAATGCAAAATGGATAGTGTGAGGAATGCACACAGCAAAACCGTTGGGAACCCTTGGTGTTTCATTTCATAGATGAAACCCCAAGGAACTTAAAGGATTCTAATTATGGAGAGATGAGTTACACAAGGGCTGAATTAACCTTGGGCTGTTTTTGGTCAAGCAAAGGATTTTCACTCTCTCTATCTCTCTATCTCTCTTGGACGTCCTCTATCTTTCTAAACCAAGAGCAGTAGCTGGTTGTTAATCAGTCCTTGGTTTGATTCCTTTTCATCAAGACAAGATCAGCAAAAAGGGAAGGAACAATCGGGAGTAAAGATCAAGTGGAGGAGTCGCGGAAACGGTAGGTGTTCGATAAACTATGTTGTTTAATTAAGAAATATGATCCGGCTATTGGATGGCTGAATCTAACAAGGGTTAAATGTTGTTTAGAAATACATAAATGAGATCAAAAGATGGACCATAGGGTTCGGCCCATTGGATGGCCAAACCCCATGGAAATGTTGGATTTATTTAGATGGTTTTTGGAAATTAAAACCATACAAATTTGGGACTGTTTTTAGATGATTTTAAGTATGTGTTTTAAAAAGGTTAAAACATAAATAAGGAAGTTTGTTTTGGACAAGATGAATGATTAATAAGTTCAAAACCAAAGGTCATAGGGTTCGGCCACCATGGAGGGCCGAACCCCATGCAAATAATGGTTTGTTTTGATGTGTTTGGAACAAATAAATCATGAAGTTGATGGACTGTTTTGGGTTATTATTTTAAGATGTAAGTACATGTTTTACAATGGTTTAAAAACATGGATTTGGGTGCTGGTTTCAGACCTAAGATGAAGGACTAAATGTTCAAAATTAATCTCATGGTGTTCGGCCAATATACATGGCCGAACCTTATGAAATTGGGCAAATTTTGGAGGATTGTTTTGAAGGTTAAAAACCTGATTTAGATATACAGTTATTACCTGGTTAATTAAGGTTTAAAAACAGTAAATGTAATCATTGGGTTCAGCCATGATAGAGGGCCGAACCCCATGTAAAACGGTGTGGGTTTTCATGTTGAGAACCCCATCGAAACCATGGAAACCATGAAAATCCATGTACTGTTTTGTGGAATAATTGGGTTAAGTTTATGATGAACATTAGGTATTATTTATATGCTTTGATTTAAGAATAATATATGTTGTTTATGGAGTTAGTATGGGTAAGTATTTGGCCAATATGAATGATGGAAATTGAGTATAAAATCACATTGGTGAGGTTCGGCCATGTGTATGGCCGAACCCCACTAATGATGATTGTGGGACATAATTGTTGGTTTATATGAGGATATGGAGGGTTAAAGAAGGATCAAATTAGGTGATGAGGTTCAGCCATGTGTATGGCTGAACCCCACTAAAGATGGTTTTATGTTTGGTGATGAAAGTTAGTTAAGTTAAAGCAAAGGTTGGTCTCAATGGCACAATCGTAATTATGGCTGAAATGATCAAAAATAAAATGATCATATGATGGGATAAATGGGCTAAAACCAAAGTGGTAAGGTTCAGCCATAATGTATGGCCGAACCCTACTAAGGTTCGTTTAGAAGTTTGGGTAATTAGATAGGTTTTAATTAAATAAATGAATGACCAATGTTTTAATGGATGAGGTTCGGCTATGGCTTTGGCCGAACCCCACTAGGTGATTCTTGGAACATAAAGCTTTGCTGGAAATTAGGTGGATAAATGATTAAGTTGCTGCCATGTATATAGGGTATTCGGATTTCTAGAACGGTGTACAAAGTCGTGATCGAAAGACGGTCCAAAGGAAGGGTCGAACAAAGTAAAAATATTGTAGGTTTCCTACCTTGTTGTAACCACACCACTTATTCGCTGTTTTATGTTTATTTGAATAAGTTATTTGAATCAAATGTTATATTTACAAATGACATGTTTGCATAGACATCTCATGCATAGCATGGGATGATGGGGAAGTAACCGGAGGCCACACTCCGTCGGGGCGTCCGAAAGACCATTGTGGGGTACCCTGATGATGAGAATCCCATCAGGAGGAATCCGGAGGCCACACTCCGTCGGGGCGTCCGAAAGACCACTGTGGGTTACCTTGACGATGAGAATCCCGTCAAGTGATGGCTATGTAGAATGGTGATGGGTGGGACTCATTACATGTTCATTTCATACATAGCATATTTTTACAGAATTTTGTCACACATGTATAACTATTATTCTATTTGCATGTTTTTGACTAACCATGTGGTAGCCCTATTCGGAAACACTACTGGGCGCGTTGATCTAACGCCCTATCTATACCTTTAGTGGATGATGCAGGGAAAGGAAAGAACGTGATTGGAGAAGAGGACCAAGTACGAAAACTTGGGCGATTTGAATGATTGCAATGGACTATGAATGGATTATTTATGGACTTATTAGTTGATTTATTTGGAACAATGTAATTTGTTAAATTAGATGTTGGCATGTAATAAGTAGTTAAGTAGATGCTATGGTTGGATTTATTTGAATGGTTTGGAATGAATAGTAGACTAAGGTTATATAATAATTTTGGAGAATAAATAAGGTACTTTGCTATCTAAAAATGGAAATTGGTTTAATCATAGGTTCTATTATAATCTCAGTTAGATCTAGACTAAGTTAATTCCGCTAGATATATATGTACCATGTGCGGATCAGTTTTATGGACTTAGTTCATACGCACATGGGCTTGGCCAGTTAAGGGTCGGATTTAGAGATCCGAACTTAACTCGCGTCGTGACATTCCGCCCCGATCACTTATTGATTATTATTTAAAAAAAAATAAATAAATAAACTTTGAAAATTTAGAGTGAAAAGGGCGGGGTGTTACATTTAATAATTCAAAAATTAAATCGGTAATTTTCATATATATTAATAACTTGGAAAATCCGGGGTGTTACAATACAACCCTCTTTTTAAAAATTTTGTCCCGAAAATCGAGTGAAGTAGGGTTTCAAACATTTACATAAATAGCTCAGAATGAGCTGTCCTCATTTCCGACTCAAGTTCCCAAGTGGCTTCCTCAATGCCATGTCGATCCCATGCCACCTTGACAAACTGGATTGCTCGGCTCCGTAATACCCTTTGTTCTGTGTCCACCACTCGGACAGGCTTTTCGACGTATGTCACCGCGCTTTGGATATCTATGTCTTGCATGTTCAATACATAAGAGGGATTAGGATTGTACTTCCTCAACATCGATATATGGAACACATCGTGTAAAGATGCCAACTGTGAAGGGAGTGCCAATTGATAAGCCACGTCCCCCATCCTTTTTATGATTGAAAATGGTCCCACATATCTTGGCGACAATTTCCCCTTCTTTCCAAATCTCATGTGTCCCTTTCGTGGCGAGACTTTCAAGAATACCATGTCCCCCACTTCAAATTCAAGGAACCTCCTCCTTTCAGGATAGCTCTTCTGACGACTTTACGCAGTCGATAGATGTTGCCGTATCACCTGTATCTGCGCTGTAGTCTCTACAACCAACTCAGGCCCAATCAGTGCAGGCTCACCGGCCTCTGTCCAGCACACAGGTGATCTACATGGTCTACCATATAATGACTTAAATGGAGTGTAATACCCCAGATTTTCAGTTTATCAAATATTTACGGAAATTGCCATTGATTTTGTGAATTAAATGGACCAAGGATGGTTAGGTTGTGGGGTCAATTGACCAATTAAGACCCAATGTACATGTTGTGAGGTTTAATTTAAATATATGGTTAAGATGTGTTAAATGGGGTCAAAGTTGTTATTTAGGTCAAAATGCCCAGTTGGGACCCAATGGGTCAAGGTTGACTAGGTTGACCACCAAGTGAACTCAAGCTTGATTAAGTTGGGGCTGACTTGAGTTGGAAATGGAATCAAACAATTGAGTTGATTCAAGTAAATTAAATGAGTAGAATTAAATGAGTGAGTTGAGCTAAATGTATGAGTTGACTTGAATAAGTTGAATTGGATGATATGAAGACCTTTATCTCAAGTGAGTTGAGTGAGAAGAGGAGGGGTTCTTGTTGTTTCAAATAGCAACACAAGGTATACACGTTGGATGCATGAGAATTATATCTCATGCATGAAACTCCATATGGGAATTAATGGGAGGTGGGCCGTTTGGTGGGGGTTACACAAACCACACACGTTGGGAAGCTTGGAGGGGTTTCTATCTCAAGATGGAAACCCAAGAGCCACACGTTGGGAGTGTTCCATCTCAAAGATGAAACCTCCAATTGAGACTTAAAGAAGGGAGATGAAAAGACATGGGAGTAACCAAGGGGTGTCACCAAAGGACACCACCTTTGGCAACCCTCATTAACCAAGATAAGGCTTCATCTTAAAGCCACACTCTTCCTCTCCCTCTTGGCCGTTCCCACCTCACAAAGACAAGGAATACTTGGTGGTTTTCCCATCTCACTCTCTCCCCCTCTTGGCCCGCCAGCAACCTAAGAGAAAGAAGACCAAACATTTGGAGAATTTTATCTCATTTTCTCCCTCTCTTGGCCGTTCCTCTCAAGTCAAGGACTTGGAGTATTTGTCCATCCCAAGTCTTTCCCTTTCTCCCTCTCTCAAATCTATACCTTAGCCGAACCACTTTTGGAGGAGTTATATAATCAAGATCATCTTCGGCCAAAGAATCAAGAAGAAGGAGAGGCTAAGGAAGGAAAGGAACAAGCCAGAGTGAAGATCAAATTGGGGGAGTCGCGGAATCAGTAAGTGCTCCATAAACTTTTCTTAAATAAATGGATAAGGAAGCATGATCAGGCCATTGTATGGCCAAATCTATCAAGGGTTTAAACTGTAACGCCCGCCCCTTTTCACCGATAATCAGAGTCTATTTTTTTTTGAAATAAAAGTGACAAAGGGCGCGGACGTCACGACGCAAGTTAAGTCCGAGCTTCTAAAGCCCTGCCCTTAACTGGCCAACCCTACGTGTGCGTGGAACGAAGTCCACGGAGAATGATTCACATGTAGAAGTAAGCTTGCGGAATATTAAACTAAGTGCGGAATTATAATAGAGACTATCCTACAAATTTTAGATATCAGGGAAGTGACATTCATTTAATTACTAAAATACTTCAAAATCATAATTATATCTCAAAATGATAATGTCCAAAGTAAAGACCAAACCATAGTAAGAAATCTACATTATTACAGTCCGACGAGCTACATTACACAAATTACAATTCCAAAATAAATCTTAATAAACTAAGTAGCTCGCTTCCCCAAGCTCCTAAGCTTGGCTCCCGTCTCGTCCTTCGTTTTCGCCATCTCCTGCGTCATCAGCTAGGGTAGAAGTAGGGCGTTAGACAACGCGCCCAGTAGGACTCCGAGTAGGGCTAACACATGGATTAGTGATAACAAAACATATAGATAATATCATATCCAAAATCATGCAATTTGGTGCAACGCCATGCAATGGGTGTCCCATGTCATGAATTCCACCCATCATCCATACCATCATGCTGCCATATCCCCCTTGACGGAAAAACCTCGTCAAGATATAAACAATCACAAATCATCCCCTTGACGGCAAAACCTCGTCAAGATATAAACAGTCACACATCATCCCCCTTATGGCGAAACCTCGTCAAGATATAAACAATCACAAATCATCCCCCTTGACGGCAAAACCTCGTCAAGATATAAACAATCACAAATCATTCCCCTTGACGGCAAAACCTCGTCAAGATATAAATAATCACAAATCATCCTCCTGGACGGTAAAACCTCGTCCAGATATAAACAATCACAAATCATCCCCCTTGACGGCAAAACCTCGTCAAGATATAAACAATCACAAATCATCCCCCTTGACTGCAAGGCCTTGTCAAGGTATCCCCATGTTTGCTTCTCGGTCGCCCCGACGGATCATGGACTCCGGTTTCTTTATTTTCATCCTTCCCATGCTATATCCCTCCCATGTCATGCATGAGATGTAGATGCCATACGCCATGTAATATATATGATAGCACAAACCATGGCATTTAAAATCCCATCAATAAAACATATAATTTGATTATCAAAAATAAATCAAGCAAAGCATCAATATACACATCATAGCCTTAAAACCCATCTTAAAACAATCATATGCTTACCAAAATAAATCAAGGAAAAACTCATACATAACACATAATCCATGGCTTACAAAAAGGTAGGAATCCTACCGAATACCGACTAGCGTCCTTTTTCGTTTTCGTCCGATAATACGGTCACCGATACGCGCACCGCTTGCGACGTCCGATACCTTATTACATATGAATAATCAGTCCCTGTTTTTAACCATTATTAAGCCCCTAACTCATGCCTTAGTGGGGTTCGGCCATACACCATGGTCGAACATCACTATGTAGTTTTTGTGGGTCCCGTTTAATCCATTAAACCTTTTAATCCCATGAGTCTTAAAAATCAGCCACCCTAGGCTTTATTAATCACATACTTAAGGTTACCATAATTGCACTTAAGTCCATGCTCATTTCCCATGGAGTTCTTGAATTTGGCCATTATTTACTATTTTGCCACTACTCCTTCCCGTGATTAATTACTCATTTACTCAAGCACACTTAAGTCTAAAATTGATCCATAACTTAGATCCATTAGTGACCCACCAACCATAACATGGACACATTAAAATCAGTCCTTAATTTAATCTAAACCCCATTAATTTTAAACACATGCACATACCTTAATTCTTAGCCCAAAATGACTCTCAAATGAGTCATGGGTTCTGCCATACACCAGGGCCAAACCCATGATGTCTTCTCCTCTTTTTCCTTGGGTCTATTTCACCATATTTAGATCCATAATAAGTCCTCCCATGAGGAGGTTTAAATCACACTTTTAAATCATCATCCTTAACTACATTGAAGTCCATTACAACTATCCACATTAAGTTCATTTTGTCCATCAACACCACCAACATTCCCCATTTATTTTTTTCCATTATTTTACATCCATCATCATTCCACATTCATCACCATAGGGTTCAAAAACATTCCATCCATAAAATTATGAATACATTACCATAGGGTTCATCATTCATTGGTGACATTTAAGACCATAAAAACATTAACCTTCATCCATGGATTCTTTCATTTAAAAACCCCTTTCAAAATCTCTATCATTCTTTCATTTAAAACTTTTAAACATCATTAACCACTTAACATAGCCTCCATTCTCTAACCCCATTAAAATTCTAACACCATCACCATAAGTTCATGGTCCATCATTCATTCATGCCTTTTAAGGCCACAAAAATTATTCACATCTTCCATGAATTTCATCATAAAAACCCCTTTAAAAATTACCTACATTTAATCATTAAAATCTTAAAACCCTAAATCATCATCCATGACTTCCATTCTTTATAAACCCTAATAAATCAATTAATCACCTACCATGGTTTTGACCTTAAAAACCCCATTCCAATTTACTTAATTACTCACCATAATTCCTTCCAAAAATTCCATACATCCATTGCTTAAATAATTTAATTACATAATGTCCTTAATCCATTTATTTTTCTTAACCCTAATTTACCCATTAGGGTTTTGTCCATTTTTCATCCTTCCATGGGATGGATTTGAGATCCAAGGCCCATAATGTTTTGGCCACCACTAAATCTAAGAAATTGACCCCAAATCTTAAACCCTAAAAAAATCCAATCTCTTATTTAGAAATACTTACAATCCTTCGGCTCCTCCGACTTTCTTTGCTTCCTTCGGACTCCTTGGCCTCCTCTCTTCTTCTTCTCATTTTTTCTTTGGTCAAGATGCTTGATCAAGATGAAAACATCAACACTTGGGTTCGGCTAAGATGGAGTGTGTTTGAGAGAGTGAGAGAGAATGGTGAGAAATAATACCCTAGATCTTGGTCTTGAAGTGGTGGCTTTTGCTTGCACTTCTCTTCTCTAAGTCTTCTTCTTCTTTTCTCCTTAGCTTTTTTTCTTCTTCTTTTCTTCTTGGTGTGGGACGGTGGTGGAGAGAAAGAGAGGGAGAGAATGAAATGAGTTGGATGAAAAGAGAAAGAGATAAGGTTCATTTTTTTTGGTGGAGTGACCTACACTCCACCATTTAATTTTCTCACCCACCACATGAGATTTTTATTTATGCTTTATGCCTTATGCTTTATGGTGGTGGTTGGAATAAACCACCACCAAGCCCAACCTTCTTGGTATTAAAGATGAGATGGTTTTGGTCTCCCATCTTTTGACCCCTTTGACCACCTTTTGAATAGTTTAATCATTTAATTAACTAGCTAATTACCTTAGGTTAATTAATTCCCACTTAACCTAATTCCATTATTCTACCCATGGTTGATCAATTCAACCATGGTGGCCGGCCCCACCAATCCTTGGTCCACACGCCACCTCACTTGGTGAGGTGGAGGTGAGCCCCCATCGGCCATATCACCTTGGTCATTCCATCACCAACTTAGGTGATTTAGATTTAATTAAATCCATTCCAACTAGTTGGATCACCAATGGGCCCATGGCCCAATTACATTTTCCTCTTACCCATTTACCTTAGAGTTTACATCATCTTGATCCATTGGGTCCCAAATGGGTATTGGGCCCAATTTGACCATCCTTGGCCCAATTGACCATCATTGACCTTTTAATGAATTTAAATCCAATCCATAGTCCATTGGCCCATACTTGTGTAATAGCCCGAATTTTTAAATCAACATATATATGGCATTTATTTATTTTAATAATGCAAAAATTGGAATTTTGATATTATTGATGTTAAATGGATCAAATTTTGGGGCAAAGGCCCAAGTATGGTCCAATGGACCATGGATTGGATGGAATCCATTTTAAGGGTCAATAAAGGTCAAAGTGGGCCCGATAACCACGTGGGACCCAATGAATCAAAATTGATTCAAACTCTAAGGTAAATGGTAGAAAATAATTTAATTGGGCCATGGGCCCAATGGTGACCCAATTGATTGGAATTAAACCCCCTAAGTTAATGATGAGATGATTAAGCTCGCATAACCAAGTGAGGCCCACCTCCACCTCACCAAGTGAGGTGGCGTGTGGACCAAGGAACAGGTGGGGCCGACCATCATAGTTGACTTGGTCAACCATGGATAAATTAAGGGGACTAAGGTGGATTAAAGTAAATTAAGTTGATTAAATTATTTTAAATCATCTAAGTTAAGATTAATGGGGTTTAAGTGATATGGTCGAATGGGGCCCACCTCCACCTCATCAAGTGAGGTGGCGGGTAGGGTAGGTGTTGGTGGGGACCGTCCACCATGGTTGACTTGGTCAACCATGGGTGGATTTCTTAGAAAGAGAATTTAATGGAATTAAATTGAATAGGAATTAATTAACCTAAGTAAGGAATTAATTTAATTAATTAGGTTGGTCAAATTAGGATCAAATGAATAAGTCAAAGGGGCAAGTCAAAGGGAAACCACCCAAGGAAACACAAAGGAAACCATGGACTTAGGGTGGTGGTTTTATCTCAACCACCACCACTAAAGGTATGAGAGCCCATACCCCTCTCCATGATGGGTAGTCAATGGACTTGATGGAAAGACCAAACCATCCACCTTAAAGACCCAAAACCATTGGCATGGTGGTGTTTTCATCCCAACCACCACCACCAAGGACATGCAAGCCATACTTACCCATGTTGGTTGGTCAAATGGAATGATGGAGGAGTGTAACCCAAGCCACCAAGATGAGATGGGAATGGGTCTAGGGTCTCATCTCATCTCCATCTCTTCATTCCCTCTCCCAAAACCGTCCTCCCTCTCTCTCCCAAGTAAAACACCAAGAAAGAAGAAGAAACTTAGAAGAAAAGAAGGAAAAAACTAGGCTTGGCCGACCACCACTTCAAGACCAAGGTTTGAGCATCTTTTTCCATCCTCATCCCCTCTCCCTCTCTCAAAAATCTAAACCTACCTTAGCCAAACCCTAACCATGGAGACTCCATCTTGATCAAGCACATCTTCACCGAATAACAAGGAGAAGAAGAAGAGAAAGGGCTAAGGAGATCAAAAAGAGGAAGAAAGGCCGGAGGAGTCGTCGGTGTGGTAAGAAATTCTTAGACAAGAATTCATATTTTTTAAAGGTTAAGATATATTAATGTAATCCATTTCTTAGAATGAATGGGGGCCATTGTAACACCCCAATTTCTCAATGAAATGGATAATTACCAAAATGCCCCTGATGTGTTAAATTAATTATTTTGTGATGTTAAGTAAGGAAATAGTGGGGCCCATTGCTCAAATTAAGATCATATGAGCACATTATGAATGTTAAGATTGATTCGTTGGGTAATTTACATCAATTGGGTCAAAAATGGCTAACTGGGTCAAAGGGCCCAAATGGGACCCATCGGGTCTTACTGGATTATTTGACCGTTTTGTGAATTTACATTAAATGGGGTTAGGCTGATTTGATTGGGAATCAAGTGGAGGAAAAATGGGTAGGCCTGATCCATATGTAAAAACCAATTACAAATGACTAAAATACCCATAATTGGGTCATGGAGTCAAAACGGGTCAAGGAGCTAAAAGTGGACCCAACGGGTCGAGTTGACTATGGTTGACCGTGTGGACCCTCAAGGGAGCTAAAACATGAATTAAATCAGTTTGAGTGAGACTGAATTGCATTGGAATTAAATCAAGTGTGAGTTAACTCACGTGCATTAAATGAAATGCATTAAGTATGGTGAGTTTGGTGAGTTGAGATGGAAATCAAAAGGACCCTGAGTTCAAGTGAGTCAAAATGGAAATCAAAGGGGCTGTAAATCAGTGAGTTGAAGGGAATATGAAGAGGTGGCTTGGTCTCAAACCAGCCAAACCAAGTCCCACACGTTGGGGACTTGTTTTGGTGATTTCCATGCTAAGTTTAAATGCAAATGATGGGATTGAGATGAGATACATGGAGAGCTGAATGGCTGCATTGGTAGGTGCCAAGGGGTGCCTTGGATAGCACCCAAGACCCATCGTTTTATGCAAGAATTGATGACGGAGTGGAGGGGTTTTGGGGGCTGAAATACAAAAGGAATGAACCCCATGTTTGGCCGAATTCCACATTGCAAAAGCCTTAGAATTCAATCTTCTCTCCCTCTCTCAAGAACACCTCCTTGGCCGAATTGTATCTTGGTGATTTCACCATTGGTTCATGCTTCTAATCAGCTGAGACTAAGGAATAAAGAAGGAAGGAAGCAAGAGTGAAGAAGGCAAGGAGCAAAGGCAATAAGAAAAGCTTGGAATTTGGTAAGTATTTGCATGGACTTTTGATTAATAAAATGGGTATGTATTGGGCCATGGTTATGGCCGAATACACCAAGGTTTTAACCTTGATTTATAGAAGTTTTAAAATGGTAAAGAGGACCATTGGGTTCGGCCACCATGAAAGGCCGAACCCCATGTAAAAGATTGCTTGGTTTTCATGTTTTGAAACATGAAAACCATGGGTTTTTATGAACTGTTTTTGGGTTTGATTTAAGATTCAAATGCATGTTTTAGAAAGGTCTAAAACATGGATCTGAATGATGAATGGCTGAATGTATCATGGGTCGAAGACCTTGGGTATCAAATGATGAAAGGGTTCATTGGGTTCGGCCATCTTAGATGGCCGAACCCCATGAATTGATGTTGGAATTTTGATGGTTTTTGTAAGTTAAAACCATGCAAATGTTTTACTGTTTTGGATGATTAGATTAGACATAAGATGGCATGTTTAAAAGGTTCAAACCAAAGGCCATAGGGTTCAGCCAATGAGCATGGCTGAACCCCATGAAATGGTGTGATAATTTTATGGTTAACGGTGATGGTTTTGAGAGATAAAAACCATACATTACCATGGGGTTTTTATGTGATTTACATGAAGATTATTTACTGATTTTGGTTGGCCAATATATGGCTGAACCAAGGTAATGTTATGATTAAATTACTGATCTAAAACAGTGGATTAAAACTGGAAAGATGGACCATGGGGATCGGCCATCTTGGATGGCCGAATCCCATGAGGTGTTATGGTTATTTGGACAAAGTAATGAATTTATTAGATGGTTTTGAGAGGTTAAAGTGCAGCAATGATGTGCTGATGTTTATATGAATAAGTGACACCAAAAATATGTTTGAAAGACCAAAACATGGACATAGGGTTCGGCCACCTTGGATGGCCGAACCCGATGTAAGTTTTTCATGTTTTTGGGTGAGTTAAAGACCATATGAAGATATAGTGTTCTTATGGCAATAAATGGATTAACATGTTACTGTTTTGGTGGATTATTATGCGGCTGAACCATGTTTAATTCATGGTTGAGTTAGCATGATTAAACCATGAGTGATCATGGTGATGATTGGATCAAGTGAACCCTAGGGTTCGGCTATGAGTATGGCCGAACCCCATGGGGCTATTTTGAAATAAATGGGCTGTTTTGGATGGGAGTTTATGATTGTTTTAATTAAGGAAACATACATGATAAATTATGGACTATGTGTAAGAAAATAATCAACCATTGATGATGATGGAAAGTGGGATAAAAACCCATAGGATGTGGTTCGGCCAAGTAGTATGGCCGAACCCCATCAATGATTATTTGATAGGATTGGGTTAAGTAATAAATGGGATTAAAGGTGATGAATGAAGAACCCCACTAAATTGGTTTAGATATGGTAAAACTAAAGGTTAGCCTAAATGGCATAAATGTAATTATTGATAGAATGATCAATGATGGAAATGATCATAGGGTTGGATGTACGGACACGAACCCCACAAGATGGTATATGAGACCTAAACTTGATTAGGAATCAAGTAGATTAAGTATTGATTTGCTGTTACATAATAAGTAGCGGAGGTTGAACGACGAGCGAGTCGTGATCAGGTGACGCTAAAGAAAGATCAAGTACTGAAGTGAATTTTCAGTAGGTTTCATACCTACTTGTAACCACAGTTTTACCCTAGTTTTCTTATGAGACTCTTGTTTATTTTATATGGTTTCGAATGATATATTATGCATTAACAAATGGCATACAAGCATTGGCATCTCATGCATAGACATGGGATGATGAATGAGGTTCTACAGTGTTACAATTATGGGTTACGTCCTCTTTCGGTGGTGCAAGTCACGCCAGGAGGAGTAACATGATGGTCATAGTCACATTGGTCTCCTTAGGCAATGAGAGTCCCGCCAGGAGGACTAATACGTGATATGAATCAGTCAGTGATGAAGAGATGGAAGTGTATTGTGAATTACCTTGTCGGTGCGTGGCACGTCAAGTGATGGCTATGAATGTACATGATAGGAGGGTCTCATTGCTTGTGTATACTTCATAGCATTGTTTTACCTGTTTTTACTCATCATGTATTATGATATATATATATATATATATATATATATATATATATATATATATATATATATATGCATGTTTTATATGCTAATCATGTGGTAGCCCTGATTGGGAACCTACTGGGCGCGTTGATCTAACGCCCTAATTCTATTCTCAGAGGAGAATGCAGGTACAAGGAAAGGGAAAGAAAAGGTCGTTGATCGGGAGGGGAGCCAAGCCTAAGCGCTTGAATGTTGGACTGGACTTCTTTATATTACTGTCATTCGAACTATATTTTGTTGGACATGTAATAAGTCATTACTTGCTATGGTTTGATTAGGTAAATAACTTTGGATGGTTGATTTATGTTAATTAATGTTTGAGACTGTTGCTTGCTATCTAGTCTTTCTATTCTGCATTTAATCTAGGTTATTCCGCATGTTGATGTTAGTTCCATGTGTGATTCATTATCATGGTCTAGTCCATGTACACATGGGTGGCCAGTTAAGGTTCAGACTTGAGTAGTCTGAACTTAACTCGCGTCGTGACGCCGCCTGCTCTCTTCCGATGTTTTATTATTATTTAAAAAAAAAAAATTAGACTCTGAATTCTCGGAAAGGGCGGGGCGTTACAGTTGGTATCAGAGCGAAACGGGAAGTTGAATCATCAAAGTAAGATTAAGACGGTTTCATGTCTCACTGACGGATAAGAATCCAAACTGACCGACTCTTCGGAGTCCGCTGACTGGGGGCCGGATTAATTTACTTCAAGTGACTCAGACTGAACAATCAATCTGAGAACGACAATGAAAGATAGCAAAGTAAAGTACAGTCATCATAATTGGACATGTCAAACAGAGCAAAGTAGGATATACTCCCCTGAAACTCCCACACTGAAAAACAAACAACAAGAATTTAGAGATTTCCCCAGAAACAAAAGAAAACAAAGAGTGTTGATTTGGCAATCTTCCCAAACAAAGTACATGATATTATGCATGATCAAATTCCCTGAAAACCAAGAGTAGTTTATTTAGAATTATTGTGAATATTCTTGTGTTTTAAATGTTGTGGCACAGATATGTCAAGCAACGAGGAATACACTGAATTATGGGATAAAGGGACACCTAGTTGTCCAGTGGATTTGGTATCGACTTCCAACAGTATCAGCATGGAAGTTAATGTGGACCTTCAGGAGGGACCTCTTGAGGAAGATGATATGGACTTAGCACCTGTTCCAGAGGAATTGATGGATGACATTCCTGGGATGGTGGAACCTCCTGAGGAAGGAGAAGATGATTTAGCACATTTTCTGGAGGATCCCATTGCTGATGTGCCTATTATATTGGAATCGCTTGGGGAGATAGATCCCTATGACACGTGTGAGTTGTGCAATCAAGATGGGCACAACTGTCGGTATTGTCCTCACCCACTGGGCATTGTCTGCCTGTGCTGCGGACTACATGGGCATGGGGAGGCGAGGACTAATTGTCCATATATTGGGGGACCTGGATTAATACCCTGCACGACATGTGAAGTATTGGGGCACACGGCGATGACGTGTCCTGATAACCGTTTCAAGTTCGCTTTTGATGAGGAGTCTTCTACGGAAGACTAGGATAGGAAGTAATATGAAGGGTATTAAAAAGAGGGTTATTTTGTAAGGGTGCATATTTTGTTATACATAGGGTTTTGTTTCACCCTACCCACCTTTGTACAAAGATGAAGTTTGAATTTATATATAATATGTGATTTTATGATTTTATGAGGATTCATGGCATTTAATGCATATTGTTAATGGAAACTAAGTCTATGATGTTTCCATTAATTTGGAATAAATGGCGCCACAGAAAAAGGTTGTAAAGGATCCGAAGGGGAAAAAAAAAGTCTTACAAATCGAATTAGGTGAGGGGGTATCAAAGAGAAGGACCCAACAAGACAGTAAAAAGAAGGATGAGGTGTTAATAATCACACCACAAGGGAAGGTGGTACCCCAACGCAAGAAGGTGGTACATGAGAAGGTGCCATCGATACATGACGAAGAGCGGTCCGTTCATGACGAAGAGAGATCAGTTCATGAACGATCGCGCGATGAGGAAGAGTCACAACATTCCCGGCGAGAGGAGTGGGATAGTGACCCTACATATCAACGGGACGAGGAGGAATATGACTCGTCATATCGACGAGAGGAGGAAGAGAACAACAACCTGACTGTACCCTATGTGCCTCCTGAACTGCACAGCTTGGTGCAAGCTGTAGTAACATCTGTCCTCCAACAATATATGAACGGAGGGGGAAGCATGAGTGAAAATAATGATCGTAACATGGTAAGAGATTTTCAACAACAGCGCCCACCCTACTTCAAGGGCAGATAAGGGCCTGTCGGAGCCGAGAACTGGTTGGAGAAGATTTCTCACATACTGACTCTTTTGAATATCAAGAGTCATGCTCACAAAATCCTATTGGCCACGTCACAGCTAATAGATGACGCTGCCAAATGGTGGAAAGTAGTGGAGAAACAGCAGGCACTTGTGCCAAGAAGAGAAAGAATTGCTATGACCTAGGAGCAATTCTCAGCGACATTCTTAAAGCGCTATTTCCCGGAGGAAGAGAGGGAACGACAGATTCAGGCCTTTATGACATTAGTGCAAGGCACGATGACGGTGGCTGAGTACTACCAAGAGTTTCTCAGCCTGTCAGTCTATGCATTTTATGTGGTGGACACGGAATATCGGAGGGCTCGCAAGTTCGAGCGTGGGTTACGGCCAAACATAAAGGCCAGGGTAACCGTGTTCAAAGCAACCACGCTGGCGGAAGTGGTCAGCAGGGCAACCATTGTGGAACAAGAAATGGCAGAATTTGTAAAAGTGGACAACCTCCGAGCTCCGAGTGGGAAGGGTGCGTACCAACCCAACAAGAGGTTCAGATCGAACTTCAGCAGACCCTCGCCGTCTGTTGGACCTAGTGGGGTTTTCGCCCCAACCAGCCCACTCAAACTGTAGCAGTCACTCAAGCTTCTCGAGGAGTGAACACCTGCTTTCACTGTGATCAACCAGGTCACTACAAAAAGGACTGCCCAAAACTCAACAGGCTGTCATACTCTAGAGGATCATCTCGTCCGCCAGCTAGACCGGTAAACTCCAGAGGAGGCAGAATGCAAAGTCGGGGAGGCCGAGGATCTAACCCTGCTGGAAATCACGTGGTATTGAATAATATCACCATAAATAAAGCTCCAGTTACTGAACCTCCGGCAATTGTACAAGAATTTACTGATGTATTTCCAAAGGAACTCCTTGGTTTACCACCTATGAGGGAGATCAACTTCGAGATCCAATTGTACCTTGGCACAGCACCAGTGTCGTTACCACACTATCGGATGGCACCAGCAGAGATGTCGGAGCTAAAGAAGCATATTAAAGAACTGCTTAGGCTGGGTTGCATCCGGAACAGTACATCATCATGCGGAGCACCAGTGCTGTTTGTGAAGAAGAAGGATGGTTCACTTCGGATGTGCGTGGACTACCGGAAGTTGAATCAGCTAACAGTCCGGAACAAGTACCCTCTACCTAGGATCGATGATCTATTCGATCAATTGAAGGGTTCCAGCCATTTTTCAGAGATTGATTTGATGTCTCGTTATCACCAAATATGGGTTAGGGAGGAAGATATAGAAAAGACGGCCTTCCGGACGCGGTATGGACTATACGAGTTTGTAGTCATGCCATTTGGACTTACAAATGCGCCGGCGGTGTTCATGGATTTGATGAACATAATCTTCCGTCCCTATTTGGATCAATTTGTAATCGTATTCATTGATGATATTCTGATATATTCCAAGAGTCAGGAAGAACATGCAGAGCACTTACGGATAGTTTTTAATACCCTGAGGCAGAATAAGCTATATGCCAAGGCCAGTAAATGTGAATTCTGGCTATCCGAGGTCAATTTCTTGGGGCATGTGATAACTGAGGGAGGTATAGCCGTGGATTCGGCTAAGGTGGCAGCAGTGAAAGATTGGAAAGCACCCAATAATGTAACTGAAATTCGTAGCTTCTTGGGATTGGCTGGTTATTATAGAAGATTTATCATGGATTTTTCCAAAATTGCATCTCCATTGACTCAACTCACTCAGAAGGGAGTCAAGTATGAGTGGACAGATCTATGTAATCAAAGGTTTGAAGAGATGAAGACAAGACTTACCACTGCCCCTATTTTAATTTTGCCGGTAAGTGGCAAGTGTTACGAGGTATAATGCGATGCCTTGGGAGAGGGACTGGGTTGTACACTCAGTCAGAGTAATTGTGTGCTGGCGTATGGTTCAAGGCAGTTAAAAATACATGAACGTCTTTATCCCACCCACGATTTGGAATTAGCTGTAGTGGTTTTCGCCCTCAAGAGTTGGAGACACTACCTCTACGGCGAGAAATTTGAGGTATTTTCTGATCATAAGAGCTTAAAATATCTTTTTGATCAGAAGGAGCTCAACCTCAGGCAACGAAGATGGATGGAGTATCTAGCGGATTATGAGTTTGCGCTTAGATATCATCCAGGCAAGGCAAACAAGGTAGCGGATACCCTCAGCCGTATACCACATGCATCTGTGGCATGTTTGATCAGATTGGAATGGGAGATGTTGAATACCATCCGAGAGTTTAAACTCTACTACAACAACTGTGGGACCATATATAATCTGGTCATACAATCTAACATGGTCACCAGGATTGAACAAGAACAAAGAGCAGACCTGGAAGTGGAGGACATATGGGCCAAGATGTCCACTGGCGTGGACATACCGGAATGGGAATTAAGACCGGGTCAAGGTCTTTTATTCCGGGGAAGAACATATGTGCCAAAGAGTTGCAGGAAAGAGCTATTGATTGAGGCACATCAATCCAACTTTCTATCCATCCGGGCAGCAACAAAATGTACCATGATCTAAAGAGACATTATTGGTGGCATGGACTAAAAAAGGATGTGGCGGAATTCGTGGCACATTGTCTAACTTGTCAGCAAGTTAAGACTGAACACCAAAAGTCACCAGGGTGACTCAAACCCTTAGCAAATGGAAATGGGAACACATTTCCATGGACTTTGTAATGGGGTTGCCGAGGTCTTCAAAGGGCAACGACGCCATATGCGTCGTAGTCGACCGGTTGACCAAGTCCGCACATTTCATTCCTATTAAGATGACAGATTCATCTGAGACGTTGGGTCGGCAGTATATTAAAGAGATCATTCGGCTACATGGCATTCCCCGAACGATAGTATCGGACAGAGATGGCCATTTTACCGGCAGAGTATGGCAAAGTATGCAGTCAGCCATGGGCACAGATTTATTGATTAGCACCGCTTTCCATCCATAGACTGACGGACAGTCAGAAAGGACGATACCAACCTTGGAAGACATGCTGAGAGCATGTATGTTAGATTTCAAGGGTGGATGGGAGGACCACTTACCACTGGTGGAGTTCGCGTATAACAACAGCTATCAGGCAAGCCTTCAGATGGCTCCATACGAAGCCTTATATGGTAGACCCTGTAGGTCACCGGTATGTTGGACAGAGGCAGGAGAGCCTGCATTGATCGGACCGGAACTAGTTGCATAGACTACTGCACAAATTAAGTTGATACGTCAACACTTATTGACTGTACAGAGTCGGCAGAAGAGTTATGCTGATAAAAGGAGAAGGTTTCTAGAATTTGAAGTGGGAGACATGGTATTTTTAAAGGTCTCACTACGGAAAGGACACAGGAGGTTTGGCAAGAAAGGAAAACTGTCGCCAAGATATGTGGGACCATTTTCCATCAAAAAAAGGATGGGGGATGTAGCTTACTAGTTAGCGGCTCTACATAATGTGTTTCATGTGTCGATGCTAAGGAAATACAATCCAGATCCATCCCATGTTTTGAATGTTCAAGATATTGAAGTACAAAGAGACGTGACATACGTCGAGAAGCCGGTCAGGATAGTGGAGACCGAACAAAGGGCGTTACGAAACAGAGCGATTCAGTTCGTAAAAGTGGTATGGGACCGTCATGGTGATGAAGAGGCCACATGGGAACTTGAATCGGAGATGAGAACAGCTCACCCCGAATTATTTATGTAATTTATTTTGAGAACCCTACTTCGTTCGATTTTGGGGACGAAAATTTTAAAAAGAGGGTTATATTGTAACACCCCAATTTCTCAATTAAAATGGATAATTACCAAAATGCCCCTGATGTGTTAAATTAATTATTTTGTGATGTTAAGTAAGGAAATAGTGGGGCCCATTGCTCAAATTAAGATCATATGAGCACATTATGAATGTTAAGTTTGATTCGTTGGGTAATTTACATCAATTGGGTCAAAAATGGCTAAATGGGCCCAAATGGGACCCATCGGGTCTTACTGGATTATTTGACTGTTTTGTGAATTTAAATTAAATGGGGTTAGGCTGATTTGATTGGAAATCAAGTGGAGGAAAAATGGGTAGGCCTGATCCATATGTAAAAACCAATTACAAATGACTAAAATACCCATAATTGGGCCATGGAGTCAAAAAACAGGTCAAGGAGCTAAAAGTGGACCCAACGGGTCGAGTTGACTATGGTTGACCGTGTGGACCCTCAAGGGAGCTAAAACATGAATTAAATCAGTTTGAGTGAGACTGAATTGCATTGGAATTAAATCAAGTGTGAGTTAACTCACGTGCATTAAATGAAATGCATTAAGTATGGTGAGTTTGGTGAGTTGAGATGGAAATCAAAAGGACCCTGAGTTCAAGTGAGTCAAAATGGAAATCAAAGGGGCTGTAAATCAGTGAGTTGAAGGGAATATGAAGAGGTGGCTTGGTCTCAAACCAGCCAAACCAAGTCCCACACGTTGGGGACTTGTTTTGGTGATTTCCATGCTAAGTTTAAATGCAAATGATGGGATTGAGATGAGATACATGGAGAGCTGAATGGCTGCATTGGTAGGTGCCAAGGGGTGCCTTGGATAGCACCCAAGACCCATCGTTTTATGCAAGAATTGATGACGGAGTGGAGGGGTTTTGGGGGCTGAAATACAAAAGGAATGAACCCCATGTTTGGCCGAATTCCACATTGCAAAAGCCTTAGAATTCAATCTTCTCTCCCTCTCTCAAGAACACCTCCTTGGCCGAATTGTATCTTGGTGATTTCACCATTGGTTCATGCTTCTAATCAGCTGAGACTAAGGAAGAAAGAAGGAAGGAAGCAAGAGTGAAGAAGGCAAGGAGCAAAGGGAATAAGAAAAGCTTGGAATTTGGTAAGTATTTGCATGGACTTTTGATTAATAAAATGGGTGTGTATTGGGCCATGGTTATGGCCGAATACACCAAGGTTTTAACCTTGATTTATAGAAGTTTTAAAATGGTAAAGAGGACCATTGGGTTCGGCCATCATGAAGGGCCGAACCCCATGTAAAAGATTGCTTGGTTTTCATGTTTTGAAACATGAAAACCATGGGTTTTTATGAACTGTTTTTGGGTTTGATTTAAGATTCAAATGCATGTTTTAGAAAGGTCTAAAACATGGATCTGAATGATGAATGGCTGAATGTATCATGGGTCGAAGACCTTGGGTATCAAATGATGAAAGGGTTCATTGGGTTCGGCCATCTTGGATGGCCGAACCCCATGAATTGATGTTGGAATTTTGATGGTTTTTGTAAGTTAAAATCATGCAAATGTTTTACTGTTTTGGATGATTAGATTAGACATAAGATGACATGTTTAAAAGGTTCAAACCAAAGGCCATAGGGTTCAGCCAATGAGCATGGCTGAACCCCATGAAATGGTGTGATAATTTTATGGTTAACGGTGATGGTTTTGAGAGATAAAAACCATACATTACCATGGGGTTTTTATGTGATTTACATGAAGATTATTTACTGATTTTGGTTGGCCAATATATGGCTGAACCAAGGTAATGTTATGATTAAATTACTGATCTAAAACAGTGGATTAAAACTGGAAAGATGGACCATGGGGATCGGCCATCTTGGATGGCCGAATCCCATGAGGTGTTATGGTTATTTGGACAAAGTAATGAATTTATTAGATGGTTTTGAGAGGTTAAAGTGCAGCAATGATGTGCTGATGTTTATATGAATAAGTGACACCAAAAATATGTTTGAAAGACCAAAACATGGACATAGGGTTCGGCCACCTTAGATGGCCGAACCCGATGTAAGTTTTTCATGTTTTTGGGTGAGTTAAAAACCATATGAAGATATAGTGTTCTTATGGCAATAAATGGATTAACATGTTACTGTTTTGGTGGATTATTATGCGGCTGAACCATGTTTAATTCATGGTTGAGTTAGCATGATTAAACCATGAGTGATCATGGTGATGATTGGATCAAGTGAACCCTAGGGTTCGGCTATGAGTATGGCCGAACCCCATGGGGCTATTTTGAAATAAATGGGCTGTTTTGGATGGGAGTTTATGATTGTTTTAATTAAGGAAACATACATGATAAACTATGGACTATGTGTAAGAAAATAATCAACCATTGATGATGATGGAAAGTGGGATAAAAACCCATAAGATGTGGTTCGGCCAAGTAGTATGGCCGAACCCCATCAATGATTATTTGATAGGATTGGGTTAAGTAATAAATGGGATTAAAGGTGATGAATGAAGAACCCCACTAAATTGGTTTAGATATGGTGAAACTAAAGGTTAGCCTAAATGGCACAAATGTAATTATTGATAGAATGATCAATGATGGAAATGATCATAGGGTTGGATGTACGGACACAAACCCCACAAGATGGTATATGAGACCTAAACTTGATTAGGAATCAAGTAGATTAAGTATCAATTTGCTGTTACAAAATAAGGTACCGGAAGTTGAACGACGAGCGAGTCGTGATCAGGTGACGCTAAAGAAAGATCAAGTACTGAAGTGAATTTTCAGTAGGTTTCCTACCTACTTGTAACCACAGTTTTACCCTAGTCTTCTTATGAGACTCTTGTTTATTTTATATGGTTTCGAATGATATATTATGCATTAACAAATGGCATACAAGCATTGGCATCTCATGCATAGACATGGGATGATGAATGAGGTTCTACAGTGTTACAATTATGGGTTACGTCCTCCTTCGGCGGTGCAAGTCACGCCAGGAGGAGTAACATGATGGTCATAGTCACATTGGTCTCCTTAGGCGATGAGAGTCCCGCCAGGAGGACTAATACGTGATATGAATCAGTCAGTGATGAAGAGATGGAAGTGTATTGTGAATTACCTTGTCGGTGCGTGGCACGTCAAGTGATGGCTATGAATGTACATGATGGGAGGGTCTCATAGCATGTGCATACTTCATAGCATTGTTTTACCTGTTTTTACTCATCATGTATTATGATATATATATATATATATATATATATATATATATATATATATATATATATATATATATATATATATATATATATATATATATATATATATATATATATATATATATATATATATGCATGTTTTATATGCTAATCATGTGGTAGCCCTAATTGGGAACCTACTGGCGCGTTGATCTAACCCCCTAATTCTATTCTCAGAGGAGAATGCAGGAACAAGGAAAGGGAAAGAAAAGGTCGTTGACCGGGAGGGGAGCCAAGCCTAAGCGCTTGAATGTTGGACTGGACTTCTTTATATTACTGTCATTCGAACTATATTTTGTTGGACATGTAATAAGTCATTACTTGCTATGGTTTGATTAGGTAAATAACTTTGGATGGTTGATTTATGTTAATTAATGTTTGAGACTGTTGCTTGCTATCTAGTCTTTCTATTCTGCAGTTAATCTAGGTTATTCTGCATGTTGATGTTAGTTCCATGTGTGATTCATTATCATGGTCTAGTCCATGTACACATGGGTGGCCAGTTAAGGTTCAGACTTGAGTAGTCTGAACTTAACTCGCGTCGTGACGCCGCCCGCTCTCTTCCGATGTTTTATTATTATTTAAAAAAAAAAATAGACTCTGAATTCTCGAAAAGGGCGGGGCGTTACAGCCACAAATGTTATGGGCCTTAGATCTAAGATCCATTCAATGATAAGATGAGAAATGGATGAAAAAGGGGAGAGATAGATTAAGAAAAATAATAAGCAAAAGGATTAAGGAGGTTATGAAATTAAATGGATTTAAGCATGGAAGTAATGGGTTTTTAAATGGATTGATGGACCATAGCGTTCTGCCATGTAGTGCGGCCGAACCCCATGGTAAATGGTTGATGATTTAATTAGGGTTTTAAGGTTTAAAGGCTATGGAGAATGATTATGATTGTAGGCTTGTAAATGATTAAATATTGGAAAAATTTAAAGGGGGTTTTAAACAAGAAAATCATAGGATATGTAAATGATTTAATGGCCTCCAAAAAATGGTGAATGAAGGAGAATCATGAACCATGGGTTCGGCCATGGTGTATGGCCGAACCCCATGGTGATGGAATGATGAATTAAATGGTTATGAAAGCATGGAAATTAATGGAGGAGATTAATGGAAATTAAGTGGATTTTTGTTAGGTATTTTAAACAAGGTTTTAAATGAGTAGAGATGAGGTTTTTAAAATAAAAATTATGGACCATGCCATGGCCGAACCCCATGGAGAGACTTTGAGGAATTTAGTGTTCTTGGAACCATGGAAAATAAAATGGAATGATGGTTAAATTAAATGGACCAAAGTATATCTTATGATGATTATGAAAGGATGATTTAAGTGTATGTTTTAAATTCAATTATGGTGGGACCAAATGAGGTAAAATGGACCCAAGAAAAATGGAAAATAGGCATCATGGGTTCGGCCATGGTGTGTGGCCGAACCCATGACCCATTGTAGGTCATGTTATGGGCAATAATTGGAATTTTGTATAGGTTTAGATGATTTGAAATTTAATTAAATTAAGTGGCTGATATCATGGGCATTAAATCATTAATGGGGCTAAGTATATGGATGAATTATGGACAAAAAATGTACATAGATGGAGGAAATATTAAATCATGGAAGCATAGTGGCAAAATCGTAATTATTGGCCACAATGAAGAACCATCATGGCCGAACCCCATGTAGGTTGGACATGAACTTGGGTGCATTAAGATGACATTATGAGTGATTAAATGAAACTTAGGGTTGCTGCGTTTTAGGCTCACAAATTAGAATGTTTAATGGGCTAAAATTTGGAATTATACAATGGAAATGAGGCTAAGTTAAGGGCCGATTTATGATAATCTTATAACATGGCTAGGGAGCATTAATGAATCTAGGTTTATGATCAGTTAGGGACTTAATCATGGATAAGATATGGACTAACTTGGAAAATGTATAATAAGGTATTGGCATATCGCAAACGGTACGCGATCGGCAACTGGAATTATCGGATGAAAACGGAAAGGGATGTTATCGGCATTCGGTAGGATTCCTACCTTTTTGTAAGCCGTGGATTATGTGTATGTGATGGTTTCCGTATTTTATTTCGGTAATTATATGGTTTATTTTATGGATGATATTTTAAATGCTATGGATTATATTTTAATGCTATGGATGATATTTTTAAGGCTATGGATTATATATATTCCAATGCTATGGATTTTATATTAGTGATATGAATCATATATATACTACATAGCATAATGCACTTACATCTCATGCATGGCATGGGCGGGAAAATAAAGGAACCGGAGTCCATGCTCCATCGGGGTGACCGAGAAGCAAACATGGGGATAGCCTGATGCGCTATAACCGGAGTCCATGCTCCGTCGGGGCGACAGAGAACAAACATGGGGATAGCTTGATATGCTATAACCGGAGTCCATGCTCCTTCGGGGCGACCAAGAAGCAAACATGGGGACACCTTGACGAGGCTTTGCCGACAAGGGGGATATGACATTTTATGATGATATAGATGATGGGTGGGACACATGACATAGGCACCCATGGCATGGCATTCATTTTATGGGATTTATGTATTATTATTGGTATGCTTGTATCACTAATCCATGTGCTAGCCCTACTCGGAGTCCTACTGGGCGCGTTGTCTAACGCCCTACTTCTACCCTAGCTAATGACGCAGGAGACGGCGGAAACGGTGGACACGACGGGAGCCAAGCGTAGGAGCTTGGGAAAACGGTTACTTTGTTTTATTTAAGTTTTATTTTGGAAAAGTTGTAATTTAAGTAGCATAGCTTGTCGGCATGTAATAATCACTGTTTCTTGCTATGGTTTGGACTATACGCTGGACGTTTTCATTTTGAGACATAACTATGAACATAGGGGTATTTTAGTAATTTAACCATGTATCTTCCCTTCTATCTAAAACTGGTAGGATAGGCTCTATTATAACCCCCGCGTTAATGTTAAATTTCCGCAAGCTTACTTCTACGTGTGAACCATTCTTCGTGGACTTAGTTCCACGCACACGTAGGGTTGGCCAGTTAAGGGTCGGGCTTTAGAAGCTCGGACTTAACTCGCGTCGTGACGTCCGCGCCCGTTGTCACTATTCATTTCAAAAAAAATATAGACTCTGATTTCGGTGAAAATGGGGCGGGCGTTACAACTTGGGCCTTTGTCCATATTTTGATCCATTCACCATTTATTCCATCAAATTTCCAATTTCCACCATTAAAAATAAATAATAGCCACATATTTATTGATTTAAAAATTTCGGGCCATTACATAAACCATGGATATTCATGTTTAAAAAGGGTAGAAAATGGATCATAGGGTTCGGCCACTTTGGATGGCCGAACCCCATGAAAGGACTTGGTAATTTTTTTATGGTTTTGAGAGATAAAAACCACACCATGTTATGAAGATTTAAAGGGTTTTAAATGGAGACAAGGTTAATGTTTGGGTCGGCTATTGCATGGCTGAACCATATTTTTTTTATGGCTAAGTTGCTATGTATAAACCATGGATAATTATTGGAAGATTTGAAACAAGAAAACCATAGGGTTCGGCTATGTGTATGGCCGAACCCCATGGACTATTTTTATGGGTTAATTGGAGTAAAAATATGGTTAGAAATTATTAATGGTTCTATGATGTTTTAAAGGGTTAACATAGATGGGAAAATGATGGACTTGGATGTTTATTGTTTATCAAAAAGAATGGCAAAGAGAAGCACCAAAACCAAAGGGGTGAGGTTCAGCCATGGTGTATGGCTGAACCCCACCAAGTGCTATGTATGGTGTTTGTTTTAAAAGGTCTAAAAATTCAAATGGATGGAATTATGAGAACCATTCATAGATGGATAAAAGTTTTAATGGATATAAGGAACTATAGGGTTCGGCCATGGGTATGGCGAACCCCACAGAGTGGCAATGATGGAGGATTAAGGGCTAGTAATTAGATGAATGGATTGGTAATTAGTCTTATGTTGAAGGATTAAAGGACCAAATTTGAGATGAGAGGTTCGGCCATGTTGTATGGCCAAACCCCACTAAGGTGGATTTGTTATGGACATTGGTTATTAAGCAAAATTAACATTGGTTAGGTTAGTGGCAATATTGTAAATAAGGAATGAAATGATCAAAGGACTTGAAAGAGGGGTCAAAACCAAAATAGTGAGGTTCGGCCATGTTGTATGGCCGAACCCCACCAAGGTGCATTTGGTAGATTGAGGTTTTTAAATAAGCTAATTCGATGGTAATTGACCAAAACAAAGAAAGATCAATTCAAGTGGGTGAGGTTCGGCCATGGGGTATGGCCGAACCCCACAAGGTGTTGTGTTTGGTTTTGGACTTAGTTAGAAATCAAATGGTATTGATTGACTTATGACATGAAATAAGTATGGAAACTTCTTGAATGGTGCGTAATCGCGAATAGTTGACGGTTTAAGAAGAGCGGATATTTCTAAGTGACTTTTGTGTAGGTTTTCTACTTCTTGTAACCACACTCTATACTTGGTTTTTATCTTGATTTTTATGAGTTTTGTTTAAACTAT
>JAAGOE010000121.1:0-44188 GCA_013350335.1 Chimonanthus salicifolius | reverse complement strand
TAAAATCAAGTATTCAAATTGAGACACTAGTGGTGCCATTGATGAGCAGTAAAGATTTGATTCTTAGTAAAATGAGGAAGTACAAGGAGCATTAAATCCATCCTTTGAGTTTTTAGAAGAAATTCCATGTAGAAACTATTGTGTTATGAAGGTTTCGCGTAACACCATTAGGGGTTTCTAATGGTACAAAACTAAGGGTTTTAGATATAGGCTTTAAGCACACATGGTTTTAATGGTTTAATAGTGTGTCATGGTATTTTCCTCTCTTGAATCCCTTCCCCTTTCTTTTGGACTCTTTTTGTGGGCTTTCCAAATATGGACGTTCTAAAAAAACATTCAATTAAGTCGACATGTGATTAATTGAAAGATAAAAAAGAGCATGACTTTACGTGAAAAAACCAAGAGAAAATATTTGTTGTGAAAAGGAGGAAATAAAAAACGAGGAAGCGAAGCACACAAGAGAGAGAACAATAAACAGGAGGCAAGAGAGTTAGGACTCAAAGTTGTCTTCTTATACTCCCTCTGTGAGAGAACGAGAGGTGAAAGAGCTTACTCAAGAAAGAAATGAAATGAATGAAGGCATCCATCCAAAATGTTTTTGAGAACAAGGCTTATGGTTTATAGAAGATTGATGAGTGTACTTGGTGGAGGCTTTTCACTTGGTTGTCAGTTGGCGAAGATTGTAACGAGGTGTTGTTATTGGATTCTATATGTCTGGGGAGAGTTGTTTGAAAGAGAGGCCTAAGGAGGAGGAAACCAAGGGTAGTTTGGTCCTCCCCTCTGGAGGGCATGTTCAAGTTTAATGAGGACGACACAGAGAGAGGTAAGCCCTGCCAGTAAGTATTGGGGGAAAAAATTCATAAGCTCTTTAGGGGAGACAATTTTTTTTTTCTTAGATCAGTCGGCATTAGGAATTCTAATGAGGCTGAGTTGCTAGGAATCATGAGAGCTCTCTTCGTTGGGCAAGACACGGGGCAGGTGAGTTTCTCATGGAAGGTGACTTGTTGAATGGAATTCAGATGGACTAGTGTGATGAAGAGACCACTTCGAGGTTGACTCCGGTCATGAGAGAGATACGGGACCTATGTTCTTCAATAATGGGAGTGTCCTTAGTCATGTCAGGAGCTCTGCCTCTCCTGCCAATGTGGTAACTAACTTTTTGGCCAAGACTGGAGTGGAGAGAAGAGATGCTATTGTTGATTCTATAGGCACTGTTTTCGTTCTTTGGGGTTGTTGGGTTGTTTTTTTTTTTTTTTGAGCAGTAACAAATAGAAAAATATATTAATGATAAAAATATACAAAGGATGTCATCAAGGGTTAAGAGACATAAACCCAAGATAGCCAGAAAGAAAAGAGCAAAGTACAAAGAGCATAGTGCAAAAATACAAATAATGCCCTCCAAAAGATCTCAAGATAAAACACGCAAGTAGTATTAGAATCCACCCGTTTTGGTGTAGAAGTCAGCAACCCCATTTGTGTATCTTCTGACCATAACGCTCTAATTCTCTTACTATTGTGATCATTTTCCATGGAGGTCTTTTTAACCCTGCCACCCACTTCATTGCATTTGTAGAGTCTTCAATGGTCAATTTGCCCCCTCCTATTGAAGACCAAATGGTCAACGCTTTCCTAATACTGATAAGTTCTGCCTCGTTAGAATCTCGTCATGCTATGGATTCTGAGAAAACTACCGACGTCCTCCCTTTCCAATCACGCAAACACCTTATACCGGCCGAGCCTGGTTTCCTCTGGCTGTCCCATTGACATTAAATTTAAAGGTACATGCTAGAAGGGGATGCCATGGAGTTTGGACTATGTGCTTCTTTGGCCCCTGCTAAGGCAACCTTCCTAAGAAGTGAGAAAGTCTACCTCTCTGAAACCTTTGAATTCTACGCCAGATAGTAGCCATGTGTAAAGCCTCCACTTAGCCTTCTGGATAAGATCGTTTTCCTCTGCTTCCTTTAGTTCGAATATCCTAGCATTCCTCTATTTTGGGATTAGAATGGCGAATATTCCATGATCGGACGATTCCTACACATGTTTGATCAAATACCCATAATACCCCCACCATATCTATAAGGCTTGCCCACGACTTCCTAGCCACATGGCAATCAACGAACAAGTGATCATCATCCATGTGGCCACAAAATATGCAATGGAGGTTGTTGACCACCCAAGTAACCCTCTTCTGTTGAGTGTTTCCCTTGTCAATACTTTGCCGTTCAGAACACACCACACAAGGTTTGTACTCTTGGAGGGGCAAGGCCCCTCCAGGCTAGTTCACATTAGGCTCCTCCTCGTTATGTTGGGTTTCTTACTTTACTTTGTATGACTTTCTACTTCTGGGTTGTTGTATAAGCCTCTCATACCTCATCTCGTTACCTTGGTTGTACTCCTTTTTCTCTTAATGAAATTTTGTTGCCGTTTAAAAGAAAACCTTTATTTAGGTTTAAGTTTCATAAAAGACAATATTGCCTTAATGGAGACCCTCGAATAACTCATTCAAACGAGGAAGGGTGTGGCCAGTCGCCAAGTCAACCAAGTAGGTAAAAGAAAAGGTTCAAAATTGTTCCTACACTACCTAGTGACCCACTACAAGACCGAGAACGTTGTCTTGTCCATTGTTGATCATCTGTTTGGCAAAATATGGAAGGTCCTGTTGTGATTACCCAATCCTTGATGGTTCTATCATGATTACCAATATAGAAATAAAAACAAGAATAGAACAGAACAATATCTTATCAACTCAGAAAAATGTTTAAACAATACTGCAAAATTCTAGAAAAAAATCACCATCACAGTGCCACTTGTTACTAATTCAAAGAAATCTCTTTAATGTAGACCACAATATTTGGAGGAATCCATCTGGTGGAGGCAGAAAGATCTATGACTATCGCTTACATCATTTTATGATGATAAAGAAAAAATTGTCTCATGAAAGTACTGTCTTTTATCAAGTATCTGGAAAGTACCAGTCAGCATTGATTGAACTTCAAAATCGAACCACATAAGTATCACTATAAATTGGATCTATAAACTTAGGGTCATAAATAGATAAAATAATAATATGCCAGCGAATAAATTTTTAGATAATCATTACCTGCAACACCACCATCAAATGAGAGCAGACCAATAGATTTTGGTAATGCTTCTTGCAATCCTGCTACCTTTGGTTCAAGTGAAGTTATCTGCAACAGTTTGTAAATAAAAGACATGGTCCAATTAAACTTAATCACTACAGCAAAATGAATGCTAAGATTACTAACATAAAATAATGTTGCAATTTGATGTAGTGATATGTATACTGACGAGAACATTGATATGGGAAAAAAACAGAAACCAATTTACAGAACTCCAAGAGATCGACATGCTAAGATGCTTGACACTACATAACAGAATGCACCAATAGGATATCCTGATACTAGGATACCTAGTAAAATATTCATGCATAATCATGTCATCCTAGTTTCTAATGTTTGAAGTCATAATGATCTTAGTATGTTTTTGTCGTAAGAGATATACAAAAGGCAATGCAAAAATCAATGCAAAAAAAATTATATAATTAACATAAAATATGAGCTAAACAAGTTGATTACTTCACTATTCCTCCAGTATTGAAGTCTAGTTCTTCTTATCTCTCTTCAGTTCAATGGCGGATACCTCTCTCAATTGACATGCTTCTCAAGTCATAGTTATTCTTCATGAGGTAATCTAAATTCTCATCTACATGGAGAATGGTTTTGAGGGTAGTCCTATGGTGTATTTAACAGGAGTGAAACAATTGTCTTTTATAGACAAGTTGGAATCTTTGCCATCTATGGCTTTTGGTGGAAGTGCAAAGCTATCTTGGGTGATTACTACAAGGGACTTTGGTGTATATCCAAGCCAAATCTTCATAGAGATGGTTCAAGTGCCTTTGCTATAGTAGATGATCCATGTAATATTGGCTCTCTTCTTTGCAAGTTGGAGATAACTGGGGAAGTGCTTTGGTTTTTCCAATGTTCTTTTATCATTTCTTCCTTTATCCCTAATATTTTCCCTGTTCTATCCTATTTTCTTTCGTTTAGTGCATATTGTTGTGCATTCAATGTTACTATCACAAAGGCACACACAATACAAAAAATAAAAAGCTATCTATCAAGCCTTTACACGTCTACACATGCTTGTTCATATAAACAAGAGGTCAAAAGCCTGTAGTAGAGTCAGCATGTGGTGTTGATAGTAGTAGAGTCAGTATTTACTAACAAAACTACAAAAGGTTGTTACTTCAACTCACATTATGTGGTGTTGATAGTAGTGGTTAAGAAAGAAGGTAAGTGGAGCATGTGGGATCCATTTGAGCTCTTCCATGTGAAAAAATTAGGTGTTTCATAACCGAAACAATCCTAAAACAGATAGTGATCCTCCAACTTTTGAGGTGAATTCCATTTCATGGGGAGAGGGAGGGGAAGGGGTGTGTGTGGGGTGGGGTGGGGAGGGGTGTGGGGGGGTGGAAGGGGGGTGTGGGGTGTGTGTGTGGGTGGGGGGGTGGGGTGGGGTGGGGGTGGGAGGGGGCGATGTTTTATTATATTCAAACATAGACTGTAGAAATTTAACTACGAGGAGGCATCAACATAACCCGTTATTTGACCAAAATCACTAAATTTCTTTAGTTTCAAAACAATAATAAATGATAGTTAAAAAGGGTAAAAATTCTCTAAAAAACAAGTTGAGACTTGGAGAAGTCAAACCATTGCAACAAATTCCTCAAGAAGATGACTTGGTTGAGAAAAAGTGATGCAGTAAATCTCTGAGAAGATAGAGATCACCTAGAGTTCAAACTTTGCGTGGTGTGCTCTTAAAGAGAAAATTCTCACCATAATGGATCTTAGGAGGAGAGGTTTGTTGAGATCGGAAGAGAATTTTAGCTGCTCTCTTTGTGGATATCCAGAGGAAGATGTTGACCATCTTTTTGTGAATTGCCCTGTTGCTCGAAATTTGTGGCTATCTTTTGAAATCTTTGATATTCCTTGGGTATTAGCTAGAACGTGTTGGAATTTTGGGCTCATGGTCTCTAACGAGACTTGGACCTAGAGTGAAAGCAGCATGGAGCACGGTTCCATCTGTAGGGTTATGGATCATTTGGAAAGAAAGAAATTCTAGGATCTTTGAAGGAAAATCAGTCAAGGTCAGTGAACCTTTTCAAAGGGTAAAACGGAGGTTGTGTATGTGGATTCTATCCGAGAAAGAGCTCAAGGGCTAAAACCGTTCGATTTTTTTATACTGTGGGAAGGTTGTATGAGTGAGGTTGCTAGGATAGCGAGACCTTCAGTTCCTTGGGTTCCCCTAATCAAGATGTCATGAAATTCAATGTAGATGGGGTACTAGGAGAAAACCAAGTCCGACAGGGATAGACGGCATTCTTAGGACTCATACTGGGGTTACGACTTTGGTTTTCACAAAGTCGGTTGGGATTAGAGACTCAAATGAGGCGGAACTTCTTAGTATTAAGAAAGCTTTGACTTTATGGTCAGTCTATGGGCATGGGTCACTAGTGATTGAGGGGGACTCGGCAAATGCAATTGATGGGTTAAGGGGCTCAAGCGACCTCCCTGGAGATTGGTTTCCACAGTAAGGGAGATAATGGCTCTCTCTTTGGGACCAAGGTTTCCTTTGCACAAATCAGTTGCACAGCAAATGGCGTGGCCGATTTCTTTGCCAAAAGTGGAGTCAGTAATTCAGTCTCAGGAGTGCTCTTTCTATGAGTAAATAGGGGTTTTGTATAGATAATGGATTGTAATTTCTTTCATGTATTCCGTTTTGCATTGTTTGTAGTTTTGATTTTTGCTCCTTTGGTCTAGTACTCTTAGACTCTTTTTAGTTGATGTAATGGTTTTTTCATATTAATATATTTCAATTTGTTATCGCTCAAAAAAAAGGGACTGTATCAACAATATTGTCTTGGAATTTTATGATAAAGCTGAATGCTCGAAGAATGCTTCAATTCAGAGTTATGGGCCAAAAAATGATAAAATGTTGGGTCAAGGTCCAATTACATGGGTCCATGGACTTCTCACTAAAATCCATGTGGAACCATGATTCTAGAGCCCAATAGAATTCCTGCCAATAAGAGTGATGAATTTCCAAGCCTTATCTTCAAGGGTTGTGCAAAGATCCACATAAAAAAGGATGGAGCCACAAGGATGAGGTTGTGTTCACAGCTGTTCACACATTCCTCGAGTAAATATATGAACATAGCATCCACATGTGGAGCCAATGTAGGATTTTTCTAGGATTTTCCTAGTTTTATTGCTTATTTTCAAGGCTTATGTGTTATATATCTAATGGAGAAGGATATTAGAAGTGACGTGGATGGATTGGGATGAATTGATGCCAACTGAACATGCCATTCATGTGCTTGGACACCCAGGAGTGTTTGGGTTATCCCTTCTAGTGAATTTTGGTAATATTTCATGTACAAATAAGGGTCTTTGGCCCATAGCAATACACATCAGTGTTTTTTTTTTTTTTTGAAAAGTAGCAACACACATCAGTTTCAACTGAAGTCTTCTAACCTTCATAGTTATTATCTTTGTTGATTTCTTGTTGAAGTTAGAAATCCCTGAGAATTCAATTTATTTTCCATCTAGTGTTTTAATTCCCAGTTGGCGAATTTACATTCGAATGTATCCTAAGTGAGATTTGAGCTTTTTTTTCCTGAAAGAGAAACAAGTCAAGCTTTTGTCAAGATTAGGATTCTCGCTTGATTTCTACATCATTTCTTTAACTTGGATTTAGATTTCTCATTAGATCTGAACACCAAGAGATCTGTGATTTGAAGGTCCTTCAGTGATTTGAACCTAGAATTCATTACAAAGGCAGAAACATGCCACATTGATTAGTGTATGGCTTCCATCATGGGATGGCAAAATTTGGCCAGTTGCATCATGTTGATTGGTGTAAGTGCCATGGGCCACAATGCCGGCCTTTGCATAGCCCCACCTGTCATGCATAAACCATCTTAAACCACTTACCTATGGATGTAGTATATCATGTTTCGACTTCAATCCAATTTTAGATCCTGATGATAAGACCCTAGACCCTTCTATATTCAACTATAGTAGTAAACTATGCAAGAAATGATGTTCAATGAATGACTAGTAAAGTAAATATGGTCGTTGTCGTCATCATCATTATCAAAGCCATTCATTCCATCTATATAGGATTGACATATGTAATCAGATTTGGCAATATTTTCCATGAGGTGGTTGCCTACCCATATGACTTGAACCAACAACCTTGCAGCACTGAGCACTTACCAATTGTACAAGAGGCTCGTCATAAATGAAAAAGAAAACAGTTTTGTCATGCCAAGAAAAAAAAGGCAGCAGAAAGAGATACAAGAAATTATTTCAATTGCACTATAAGATGGCTAGAACTCTTCACCCAAAAGAGAAATGAAAAACAAACAACATGAAGGTACACCATGTTTTTTCCCTTTTCTTTTCCTATTTGAAATGATAATGGCTTGCTATCATTCAAAAAGAACAAAAGGAAACGAAAGAAATGATAGTGTCTTGCATAAGTTCTTTGGTTTCATTGATGAAATTTTTAACTTCTTGAAAGGGGACCAAGAAAGAAATGTTACCTTAGTTGAAATATGATCCAACAAAGCTCGAATAAGCCAAGGCATCGACCTTGATCCTAGAAGTTTGACGATAGCAAACATGTGAGGTAACCCAAAGAACCCACTGTGTAATCGAGCAAAACTCTGATATGCAGTATTCAACTCCTACAATGACGGCATAACTCCATGTCAAAAATTGAAGTAGTCAAATATTCACTTTATTTTTTTTATTTTTAACCTTTGAATGTTCACATTCAATAAATCATGCAAACATTCATCTAACACTCAAATAATAGAAATGGTTTAAAATAAAAAAATAAAAAATTTATATGTGGGTAAAATTAAAAAAAAAATGATAGAAGATGCTCAAAAGAAATGTGCATAAGGAAAATTACAAAAATGACTAAATTCCCATTCCATTTTAAGCATAATAACATTTTTAATTGCAAAAAAGTCCTTTGCATATCATGTGTTGATGCAATATAAGTCTCCAAAAAATTTAATGCTTAGCCACAACTTGAAGAATATAAATTTCAAACCCGTCAATAATTGGATTTAAGGTTAATTTCAAATTCTTAAGGAAATGGCAAATTCAAAATTGAACATGGGTTTTGTAAATGAAATCCTCAGATCTCACATAAATCAATGAAGATCCAATTGAATTTGAATCTGAAGGAGAAAATTGAAACTCAAATTGACGATGCCTATCAAAGGCCCAATGCTCACTAGATGTTAATTTCAAACTGAAATTTAAACACAAGCATAATAATTAATGAACTAGAATTAAAATTGCACAAGAATTAAAATACAAAATTAAACTAGAAAGATAAAAACTCACCAAAGAGGGAGAAGAATACTTGAATTTCATGTTTATGGCTTGCATAAAAATCCTAAAAGGGGTTGACATGTCAACCTCCTCCTTTTTCTATACTTTGCTAAAAACAACCAATTCACTCTCCTACTGACACGTATCCTTGATGACATCATTATTATATTTATCCAAAATAAAAAAGAAAAAGAAAAACCCAAAATAAGCCTTTCTAAAATGGAGATTCCTCTGCTATTTTGGATCCAAAGAGATAAGACTGAAGATGTGGCAAGCATATCTTATCTTTCAAACTCGTCACTCTCCCTTGTATCAAGTAAATGGACCTCCAAAGTGAGCCAAACCAAGTCCAAAACACCTCCAATTGGGTCCGAACTCAAATGTCTATGATATGGGCCGTCTCATTCATCATTCTAGGTCCCCTTGGACTCCTTAAAGGTCCCTGTTTTGCATCATCAATTTTTTCATGCAACTGGAGCAATTTGGACAATCTTGTCAAATTCCAACATACACACCCATATGCAACTTAGAAGCTAGCCTAGTCCAGATTTTCATGAAATTTTGCATATCTCACCCATATCTACCACTTAGCTCCATCGATGTCTACTTTCTTTATGGTTTTGACATTTGATCGAAATGGAGCCAAAAATTTCATGGTCCTTATCAACTAAATCTCATTCCAAAAAGAATGTAAGACAACAACTAAAAATATTCTGTCGACAAGGAAATAAAATACTAAATGCACTACATGAAACCAAGACAAGCCATCTTCAGAATTTCAAAAAAAATATTAACTGAGAACCACAATAGAAATTAGGATTTGCATAAGGAACCGTTGGCTTCTGAATAGGATGGAGAGGTACTTTCGAAGAGCGGATAAATCGTTGAGTAGTATTGCAAAGGATGAAGTTTGGCAAGAAATCATTCTGCATCTCTGCCCATATCTGGAGCCATAGCTAGTGATTAGTTGGGATAGCCATGTAAGGCTCAATTTAAGGGGAATCACTTCACACACACCAAGGTTAAATGCACCTAATAATATCCACAATAATCATGTTTTTTCCTTCTCTAAAAGAAAAAAATATCACAATTTGGCTTTGATGATGATGAAAACGCATCTCAATCTTCTATTATTATCAATTTGTAAGATGAATGAAATATACCGTGACGGTTAGCCAACTTATTCTTTTCTTTCCCTTTTTTCCCCAAAGATGACCATATTGTAATCAGAGAAAGGGCGAAAAGATACAATACAAAAAGTATAAGGGACTCAAAAATCACATACTCACAGCACTAAGGCGAAAAGCATAATCAAACACAATATCAGTTCTAAATCAGTAATAATTTCTCCCACATAGCATATATCCAACAAAGATAATGGCCTTTCAAGATGTCTCGGTTTACTTCAATGATGTGTACCAGTCTCTAAGAGAAAACAAATCATCCTCAGTTCACCACATCATACATGATGAATAACCTTCTTTCAAATGGGAAACAGACAGCCTCATGAAGACCAAGATAGTGGAGATATCAGCATATGAGACAGAATAACCAAAAACTTAGGTATGACTTCTGGGTAGAACTTGATCACTTCTTTCAATGCTTGATCTAACAGATCCACTTTTAACAATTATTATTTTACCACTATTATTATTATTATTATTACTATGAAAACAGACAGAAATAGTATATTAAAGAAAAGTAAGAATACAGCATCTAGATGCTCCGTGTAAGAGAGGTACACAAGAGCCATCAGGGATCAGAAATAAACTACAAGCAAAGCATGCAAATACGGATCCACTCCTACCACAGAGATGCTTGCAAATACAGATCAAGCAAAGCATGCTCAATCTAACAGATCCACTCATACCACAGAGATGCTCGGTTACCATAGGCCAATCGCACATTCACCTATTTACCCAGAGAAATTGGATACCCTTTATTAACAGCAATGGAACCACCAGAAAGTTTGGATACCTTTCCATATCAATCATGGCACAACCACAAACATCAGATGCCATAGTGTAGAATCCGTGTGATTAGGAAAACACATACCATGAAGCTTGATGATGTGATTTCAGATTGTTGTCCACTGTCTACTGGATCCTAAAACAAACCAAGGAAGAACAAAGACCTACTGATCCATTAAATATTTGAGAAAATAGCCAATTCTCGAAGCACATGATGACATATTTACTATGACCCTCCTCTTTTACTGGGGTAGTCAACTTTTAGAAACTTATCTTGTAAGGCCAACCAACTGAAAATGAAACAGTAGGCCCTTGAAAAACAAGGATCAGCCAAGTCATTACTCAGAGCTACTCGACCAATGAGGCCAATTGGATAAGGAGTGGGATGTGAATAATCCATTCAGGCTCCAAACATTCCTATAGTTACCCATGCCTACGACACATACTTTGGATGATCTGTCCATTTAAATTCTGCCTTTTTTTTTTAATCAGAGACAGAAATTTAAAAAATTACTACTCCTGATTTCAATTGCTATATTGGAATGCTTCAAAAACCATGTAGATGAAGGTCGAGGCAAAAAGGTGTCCTGGAACCTTATATCCTACAGTCATGCCTAGGGATGAACCTAAGTTTGCTAGATGCAGTTAAGATAATTTCAAAGAAATATGAATATTCTTTAGTTTGTATGCTCCTGACGACAATATTAAGAAAATACAACATTATCATAAAAAAGACAACATTCATAATAAATTACAAGATTCTCCGATAAAGTTGGCCTACATGTGACCTTTGTTATAAAAAAATTCACAAACATTTTTTCTTTTTTTTTCAAAGGTTGTAAGCATGACAATATACATCTATATTGTAATGATTTTGTGATTAATAAAATGTCAACCTTTTTATATATATATATGAATATAATTATAAACATATATAAAGAAAGTGTAAGCCACTACAAGTGTAGAGCCTTAGGCCATGCTACGTGCAAGAATATCAGGAATGTAGTGAAACAAAATGGTGTAACAGGCTAGGCCTGGCCAATTCCATTACCCCCTAATTCTAAATGCATACACGGGCCAGGACCCTAGGCGAGCATTTGACTACTACACTGTAGATTATCCGGTAAGGCAACCCCAAATAGATGGGAAAGTGGAAAGAATACTGTAGATTATCTGGACAGCCAGTGTGACAAAGGTCTTAATCAGCCATGAAACAAGACACTACTTTGCCCTACAATTCCAGTAGTTTATTCAATGCCATAAAATGTCAGAATTCTTTACGTGCTCAATCATTGAGATAGATACTTAAATTATATTCTATATATACATAAGATAAGAAGGGAAGGAAGAATCTTATCATGTATGGAACTATTCAATGTTTTTGCTGCAAAATCTAAACTTATAGATATGTTGATAGTGAAGGGACATTTACATTGTCAAAACACACGAAGTCCCTAGTACGAGTAGGTCACAGAGCTCCTACTTTTAAAAGGGAGGGAGGAACATGTAAAGGATAGTATACAAAGTTAGGTTTACCCAAACAAACGTTTGACCACTATTGGATAAGCTAGATACAACTGCAGTTAGGTGGGGATCTAAATCTTTTACATTCAGAACACATGGCTAGAGACATGGTGTTCAAGGATAAAGTAAGTCAGGGTAATGGGTTGCATGCTGTGTTATTTAAAAAGTTTCACATTTTAACCACAAGGATGGCTCAAGTGGTCTAAGCTTCTAGGATTAGACTAGAGATCTTGGGTTCAACTCCCTCGGCTTAACTGAGACACGAGGCTAGGTGATTTTGTGTATCTATGAGATTAGTAACACCTCCAATATAGGACGAGGATACCCATGTTATACAAAAAAAAGTTCCCCTTATTGAAACACAAACTCAGAGACTGGAGTATCTGTTAAAAATGAGAGAAACATATAAAAAGGGAGAAATTTACTTCAAGGAGAAAGGGAGGATAAGAATGACTAAGAAAGCAATTGTCTGAGCTAATGAGAGAGAGGAATTTCCAAGAAGACATAATTTAAGAACCTTATGGTTTAAGGATGGAGATAGAAAAATGATATTCTTTCACTGCATAGAAAACAAAAGGGAAAACGGCATAAGATCTTTGATAAAAGATGAAGTTAGGATGTAGGAATCATCCACATTAAGGAATATGTGCAAAGTCATCATCGTCATCGTCATCATCATGTCATCGTCATGATCATAATCCTCATCACCCTCATCAAATTCACCAATCATTATCACCATAATAAAGAAATGAAAATGAAAAGGATGATGAAGAAAGACATACCTGTAGTGATGTCCACAATTTCTTCTAATGTGCGTAAGCCTTACAGGAACATGGTTCAACTCTTCATCACAACCTTCATCACCATAATCTATTACCATCATCAACACACTATCATTATACATAAAAAAAAAAGACAGAAAAAGAAATACATGAACGCAATCACCAACCCCATATGGTGCGCAATCACCTCCGCCGCTGGACACAATAAATAAAATAAGAAATAATCGAATCAAATTCTAATAAGTTGTACTACAAAAAAATATAAAGGCATTCAATACTCATATTACGTAATTAATAATGATCAAACATGCAATTGATCACGTGTTAGTCACTTCTTCTCATGTGTTAATGACTTTAATGCAATCATCTATCTAACATCATCACCATCATTAAATTATCATAATTAAAAAAAGGCAAATACATACAAATTAAAAAAAGGCATACCAATAATGACTGACGTCGAACTTGTTGTAGTGCTTTTCCATCCCTTTGTCACAAAATATATCCTAACCCACTCCCCTCCCAAACAAAACCAAGAAATCACAAATCAATTTCTATCAGAAACTACCGTAACAAAAATGTAAAGATATAAAGTATTGACACGTTATATAATTCACATTGAGTAAATATTATACGTTAAGATCGTAAAAAATTTAAAATTTAGTCCAAAATCTCAATTCTTCTCGGCCTAACTCGGTTGACTCGAAAAAACTTAAGACATTGTACAATTTAAGAAAATCAATAAAACTCGGAAAAAGTCGAAAAAAAACAAACTCAAATCAATCTATAACCAAGTGAAGATGAAGTTTTGAGATTTTGAACTATTTTAATAATTACGATCTTTCATGCTACATCTTTTCACTATGCTAAAAGTGAAACGTCTAAGCCTTACCATCCTTAAAAACTATCGTCATTTTAATCATTACCATCAACACATTTCAAACCATAATCTATTACCCTCATCAAATTCACCAATCATTATACCATAATAAAGAAATGGAAATGAAAATGAAAAGGATGATGAAGAAAGACATACTGTAGTGATGTCCATAATTTCTTCTAATGTGCGTAAGCTTTAAATGGAACATGGTTCAACGTCTTCATCACAACCTTCATCACCATAATCTATTTACCATCATAAACACACTATCATTATACATAAAAAAAAAAAGGACAGAAAAAGAAATACTGAACGCAATCACCAACCCCATATGGTGCGCAATCACCCCGCCACTGGGCACAATAAATAAAATAAGAAATAATCGAATCAAATTCTAATAAGTTGTACTACAATAACAATATAAAGACATTCAATACTCACATGTTACGTAATTAATAATGATCAAACATGCAATTGATCACGTGTTAGTCACTTCTTCTCATGTGTTAATGACTTTAATGCAATCATCTATCTAATATCATCACCATCATTAAATTATATAATTAAAAAAGGCAAACACATACAAATTAAAAAAAGGCATACCAATAATGACTGATGTCGCTGACTTCTTGTAGTGCTTGAAAACATGTAATTGATTGCGTTTCCATCCCTTTGTCACAAAATATATCCTACACCCACTCCCCTCCCCAAACAAAACAAGAAATCATCAAATCAATTTCTATCAGAAACTACCGTAACAAAAATGTAAAGATATAAAGTATTGACACGTTATATAATTACATTGAGCAAATATTATATGTTAAGATCGTAAAAAAATTAAAATTTAGTCCAAAATCTCAATTCTTCTCAGCCCAACTCGGTTGACTCGAAAAAACTTAGCATTGTACAATTTAAGAAAATCAATAAAACTCTGCAAAACTCGGTAAAAGTCGAAAAACCAACAAACTCAAATCAATCTATAACCAAGTGAAGATGAAGTTTTGAGATTTTGAACTATTTTAATAATTACGATCTTTCATGCTACATCTTTCTCACTATGCTAAAAGTGAAACGTCCTAAGCCTTATCATCCTTAAAAACTATCATCATTTTAATCCATTACCATCACACATTTCAAACCATAATCTATTACCCTCATCGAATTCACCAATCATTATCACCATAAAAAGAAATGAAAATGAAAAGGATGATGAAGAAAGACATACCTGTAGTGATGACCATAATTTCTTCTAATGTGCGTAAGCTTTAAATGGATTATGTTTCAACGTCTTCATCACAACCTTTATCACCATAATCTATTACCTTCATCAACACACTATCATTATACATAAAAAAAAAAAAAAGATAAAGAAAAAGTCAGAAAAAGACATACTTGAATGCAATCACGAACCCCATAAGGTGCGCTAACCTCTGCCACTGGGCATAATAAATAAAATAAGAAATAATCGAATCAAATTCTAATAAGTTGTACAACAATAACAATATAAAGACATTTATTACCCACAGGTTACGTGTCAGTGACTTATTCTTTTTGTTGTAGATGTGTCTCATTCCCCCCTCCCCTCACCTCCAAACAAAAACAAGAAATGGTCAAATGTAATTATAGTGAAAAGTACTGCAACAAAAATGTAAAGATATTAAATATCCACACGTTACATACTTTATAATGATCAAACATTATTTGTTAAGATCGCAAACATTCTAAAATTTAGTCCAAAATCTCAATTTTACTCAACATAACTCAGTTGACTAGAAAAAACTAGAGACATTGAAAAACTTAAGAGGATCAAATAAACACCGCAAAACTCGGTAAAAAAAAAAAATCAACAAATTCTATCAACAAACTCAAATCAATTTATGAATAAGTGAAGCTCAAGTTTTGAAATTTGAACTATTTAACTAATTACGATCATTGATGTTACATCTTTTTATCACTAGTCTAAAAGCGAAACGTCTAAGCCTTATTATCCATCTTCAAAACCAATCATCGTTGTTTTCCATTGCCATCAACACAATTCAAAACGTAATCTATTACCGTCATCACCATCATCTATTTCATATTCATTATAATAAATTAAAAAAAATGCATACACATTCAAAAACTGAAAGAAGAGCATACCAATATTGATGTTGATGATTTGTTGTAGTGGTTGCAAACTTGTAATTGATCGTGTCAGTGACTTCTTCTCTTTCTTGAAGTTGTGTCACATATCCATCTTTATCACAATATCTTCCTATACTACCCCCCACCACCACTCTCTAAACAAAAACAAGAAATGATCAAATCAAATTGAATAGTGAATTCTACTTCAAGAATGTTATCATCTCATGGTTTTCTAATAGAAGATAATGATTGTTGAACACCACTCCACACTATGAGAAATCTTTATTGAGACATTCCATCCTATCTTCTCCCAATCTAAACAGACCCATCATATATAGAGTTTAGGTCAAAGGATGAACAGTTATTATAGTAGTAGTGCTTCATGTTCTCAAAATCGAATAAACATTTCGTTCTTCCATCCTAGCTTCCCTTCCATCGTTGATATCTGCAGTTCTCAAATTCTTGTTCTTTATAAGAAATATTTCAAAGAAAGGATGCCTGTCTTTCTATAAATGCTACAGAACTTGGACCCATCAAAGAATATGCAAGGAAAGAACAAAATATATGAAATCCCATCTAACATAGTTCTTAATGCTTGTATTCATGTAACCACCATCTAGATCTATATACTGATGTACACACATACATGATAGATGTAATTACTCAGATTTGGATAGATCAAAAGAAATCATCATCTTCCATCTCCAATGATGTCATGAGTAGAGGTCCTGAAGCATTCACAAGTGAGCTCTCTGCATGAAGTAATGTGCTTGAATTTGATGACATGGTCCACGTGGCTGTTTGTATATGTAGTAGCAGATGAGGTAGAAGTATCACTCATAAAGCTACTAACATCCCTAAAAGGAAGATCTGTTTAGGTAACCTGGCTTGATGTTACAGTGGACACTTCAATGTCACCTAACAGCAATCGCTATCCACCCGTGACATGGGAGGGCGAAGTGCTGTTGAGGCTTGAATGCATAAAAGGGCTACACGTATCATGCGAAGAGCTTCTCCTTCATCAAACTTCGAGAGTGTTGGGTCAACTAATTCAATAGATGCCAAGCCTAAGATTTCATAGGAATCAAACGCAGATTACAACATTGAAATATTAAAGTTTAAGAAACAATATAGTCATTAACCATAATTAAGGAAAATTAATGGTAGTACATGTTGAACTATTGAATATGTACAGTTCAATAAAACTGAATAAATTTGAAATATAGTTCAGGAAGGACAAACATCTTTTCTGTACAAACCCATTTCTAAAAATTAGCTAGCTATATTAAGTAGTTATTGTTGTTGAAATGATATTCATATATTTTATTTGATCTATGATTCTTAAATGAGTGCCAAAAATATGAAGTGTACCAAATGAAAATGCAGTATCAGAGATAATAAATGCTTAGATCATACCTATGTGTAGTGAAAATTTCCAACCTAGCTCAAAAGCTCAAACGAGCACCATAAGCTCCAAGCTAAGTGGGAAGCATGCATCTCTCCCCAACTCTTAATACCCTCCACCATCCCCTCGACTTGGATTCATACTCAATTTGTTCCCATTCTAAGCTATACTTGTGAATTAACAATTCTACACACGCTAACCTTTATGATAGCCTTTAAAACCATATTCAAGCTGTCTCTAGAAGGTCCTTATCCAAGAATAGAGCTTTGTGATGAAACCATTTCCATGATCACGGAAGTGAGCTCTGCATTTGTTGCACACATGCATGGGCTAGTTGCCTAGCATATATAGAAAAATGTATGTATACATGTATGGGGGTGTGGAGAATCTAGACCATAGTTGGAAAGATGGCCCATAGGGTTTAGAAGTCATCCACCTATGATTAATCAATCATCTATACCACCCTTTTCTGCTAAAGTTCAATTTTGATATGGTTCAACATCCATCTACTGATCTTGATTGTTGAATTGAATAACACCAAGGAAATGTATTAAACAACTAAATGTTGAAGCCCTAAATCAGGTTAATGATGACTTGATGGGACCCAATTTTGATAACTTCTAAGAATCACATAATTCATGCCTAATCATCCCATCTAACATGTCAAAGAGTGGGTCCAGCACTGACTGTCATGTCAAAAACCCAAGCTACAATGCTGAGATTGGTTTAATATCTCATGGGATGTCCACAAACAGAACAGCTCATAATGTCTATACCCAATATGGGAAGTCCATTTTTTGGTGCGTGCATGCACAACAACACACACACACACACAACCAATGTAACTCCGTCTCTTCCTGATTGAATACCTACCCAAATTAGACATCAGTCTAAGTGATATCCACCATTGAATTATGTACCAAAAAATACTTACATGCAGATTGCAATATTGGTATGGTAGAAAATCATAATAGTATCAAATCCAACATAATGTCTAAATTTTTGCCACTACAAGCAGGGATAATAAGCTTCCATTCTAACCAAAATACTAAAAGCACTTTTAGTTTTGGTTACATACAATCTTACCCTAATTTTTAGTCAATTATTAACAGAGACTAGAATAATTTGGGCACTGCATCTTACTGAATCTGTAGGTATGTGTATTTGTTTTAGTTTTGAATGAATGAGAATATATGTATATTTTGAGAATTACAATTGCCAAACAAATTCAATTGGTATTAGTACTTTTTAACACAATTCTTTAATGAGACATACCCATTCAAGGAGATACATCTTCTCAAGATCCACACTCGTGCTCGAGTTTGGGCCTTCCACTTAGAATCTCAAAAGAACTACTCCAAATGCAAAAACATCAGCCTTTTCTGTCAAATGCCCATGCATTGCATATTCCGGTGCAAGATAGCCACTTCAAGAAGTCCACAAGTGTGTGATAATCAGTGCAGATGAGTTAGCAGTGACGACAATGTATATTTAAGATGGATAAGTAACAATAAAAGATAACATTAGAAAAAAAAACACATTTGGGAGACATTGAACACAGCCGAATTTATGAGAAAATGAGGTAAAGTTGTTTATGTGGTCTGGATGTAGATGGAAGACTGAAAGGTTGCAAGTAGAAAGAACAGGAGAAGAAGGAGGTCATTGGAAATATGAGTAAAAGGGGTAAGGAAGAAATGCTAGATTTTTGGGTAAGAGGAAATGGTTATTGATAGCAAAGAATAGGAGAGTACAAGTCAAAAGTAGGCTTCAGATAGTAAGAATTAGTGGCTATTATGATGCGGACACTGACTGGATGATCAGTGTAAACCTACATTACAAATAAAAGTCATGATAAGTTGAAAACAGAGGACCAGAAGTGCTTACATAGTCCCTGCAACACATGTACTTATGTGGGTCACTTTTGTCATCACAAAGCTTAGCTAAACCAAAATCTGAAATCTTGGGGTTCAGATCAGCATCAAGAAGAATATTGCTGCCCTTCACATCTCTATGTATAATTCGAGGCCTTGATTCCTCATGAAGGTAAGCTAAACCTCTTGCTGTCCCCAAGCATATCTCAAAGCGAGTTTGCCAATCAAGATGCAAATTGTTCTTTCCTGCAATGCAATGCTGCATTAGTATGTTGTTCTATATTGATACAATAAGAAAGGAAAATAAGTAGGGTCATTTCATCGCATGAAAAAGATCTTGAGTTGATGCATTCCATGAGGTTTCAGTTAAAAGAAAAATAACAAAATTATTGTTTATACTGATGTTGGTACCCATTAGTATTCCCTCCCTGTTGATATTCACTTCTCAACAAACTAATATGTTCAGATGGTGAGAATCAACATGAGATGGGCTATTTAAAAAATATCTCCTGTATGGGATATTTTTGTTGCCTATTAATATCAAGTGGCTTGCAAATGAATAGCTACCAAAATGTCATAGTGGAGAATCTAAAAGTTATCTCCATCCCGATAGATTCCACCATTGAAATGGTGTGGATCACCAACAAATTGGTATCTTACTCTCTGTCTCACACACACCCATACACTGAAGTTTGAGAAAAATGGTTCAATCAAGTTCATAAACTTGATTTCAGAGTCATCTTACTTTGTTCTTGGAAAGAATTCTTTTATATGCTTCTATGTTTAGCTTATCAAAACAGAATGACACCAAAAGAAACAAAAAGTACTACATAAAAAAGGAATGCATGGCTCTATACCAAAAAGTGCCTGATCAAGACTCTTGTTTTCCGGATATTCTTAAACTAGGAGTCGTTTGTCTCCTTCAATGGCAAAATCCATACAATTTCACAAGATTTCGTTGTTGAACAGCAGATATAGCAGAATTTCAGCTATGAACTGGTCTTTTCCTTGATGAGATGCTACCGAGAGTTGCTTCACAGCTACTATCTGCCCATCTGTAAGTGTACCCTGCAATATAAGACATATCCATGAAAAGGAAAATAACTAGCCCTATAATAGGTGGCTTTCATGTGTATATGTACATGTAAACATACATTTATTGTAAGTGGAGTAAAATAACTCTGGAATAAACAAAGGCATCATATCCTTCGTCACCTAGCACCCCGTCAAACCCCTTCCATCCAAGTTTTTAAAGGTCTACACCTCCTTCTCGTCCCTTCTACTTCGTGCTCTCAATTTTTCAGCAAGGGCTGTTTCTGGTCTCCTAATATATGCCCAAACCATATGAGGTGACTTCCCTCAATTTCTCATCTATTGGTGTTGCTTCTAATATTTCTTTATGTGTTCATTGCTAATTCTATTTTCTAGCATAACTCTACTCATCCATTTTAGAATATGCTTTCTATTACTATTACCTGGCACACTTCTTTTCCTTTTTTTTTTGAAAGGTAACTTCATTATCACAAACACAATACAAGAAAAAGGCAGGCAACAAAAGACCCACCACACGGAGAATTACCAAAACATACAAGCAAAAACCCGCCCCAAATTAGCAAAAAATTATTGAATATTTCCGTAGTTAAAGTCAACCCCTAACCAGCCATATCATCTACAACAGAATTAGCTGACCGAGGAGCCCAATAATCTTAAAATCACAAGTAGCAATAGAATGTCGAATCCTCTTGATTTTATCCAAAAAAATCCAATGTTACTGAGGCCTCCGAACCCACCCCACCACAATCTTAGGAATCATCTTTGAAGAAGCCTGAGTAGGATTAGGTTGGGTAAGAACGGGTTGACTCGGTCGATAGGATTTGATCGGTTAGGTGAATGGAGTTAATGGGTATTTAATGAGAAAAGCTTGGGATTTAAATGGCTAATTGGACATTAAATGGGCAAAAGGGGTTAGATGCTACATGGGTGCATGAATAAGGTTGATGGCATCTAACAATTGACGGGTGTAATGTATCACATGGTGGGGCAGATGGTGGTCAATAGGTATGTCTTGGGTAGTCAAAGGGTTGGTGAGATTATAATAAAGAAAACAAAGGGGAGGAAAAGGGTTAGGTTGAGTGGGAAGAGGGACGGTGGTCAAAGTTGGAAAGGGTGAGATGGAGAAACGAGGAAAAAGGGAGATGGAACTAGCAACAGAATCGGCCAGCAAAGGTAGCAGGCATAGACGTGGGAGGGCGACAAGGAGGCTGAAGTGTGGACATTCAAAGGGTTGCGCATAGGTGGGGGGAGGCGATGGTAGGAACTGGGTGTGTAGGGTCTGGTTGTGGCTTGGCTGAGAAAGACGCATTGGTGAACAGGACGGCCAATTTTGTGTTGGGTTAGAGATGTAGGCGATGGAGGCAAGGTTGTTGGATCTGATTGGTTTTGGAGGAAGGGTTGTGGGCGGCAATGGAGAAGATCTGGGTGAATGGGAATGGTGGGTTGGTCGATTGGCAGGGCCGGCCCTGACTATAGGCGGCATAGGCCGCCGCCTAGGGCCCCCCAAAATAGGTCTAAAAAATAACCTGCAGTAGCCCCCCTGATTTTAGGGCCTCTGCAGTAGGGCCCCATCTTAACAGTTTTGCCTAGGGCCTCTGAGATTTTAGGGTATCTCAGGGTTGGCACTGTCGATTGGGTGGCTGGGTGACGATGGGAATGGAAGTGGGTCAAGTCAAAACCATGAGTGAATGGGAAATTAATGCATGGGTGGTAAATAGAGATGGGTTCGTTTGGTGTTGGCATCAATGGTTGGAAGAGGGTGTTGTAGCAGACACTTGGCTCGAATCTGGTGGTCGGTAGGCAATGGTTGTGATGGCAAATCTGAGGGACATAACAACTTTGGTGAAGGCAGAGAAGATGGTGACTCATGTTGGCAACGCCTCTGTTTGGATTGCTCCAACATGGACGAAATCTGAGTAATACGGGATGGGGTCTCGCGAGATGTAGATCTGGGAACCCTAAATGTAACGACCCATCCCGCTAATACAATATTGTCCGCTTTGGGCCTACTCACGGACCCGCACGGCTTTGCTTTGGCGACCCAATCCACTGTTGCTCCCAAAAGGCCTTGTGCTAGAAGGAGGAAGGCTACTACATATATACCAGTGAATTTCCAATGCCACTAGCAATGTGGGACTTTTTGGGCCAGGGTATTACACTAAACCCTGCACCGTGACCATCTCGTGAAGAATAAGACGAACGGGAATCCACTCAGAGAGGGAGAAGAGAAGAATAAAAAATTCCAATTTCAATTCATTCATCAATAATCCCTAATACAATTCTAAATGGGGTATTTATAACCTAATCCTAAAAATTAGCTAGTAATTAAAAACCGAAAATAACAAGAAAATAAAAAGAAAAATACATTAATCTTGTCGAAATAAAAACTCAAGTCACTGGGTTTTCAATCTTTTTCTTAACACGTTGCCAGCAGACATGCCATGCATGCCATATGTGTTTTCAGGTAAATAGAACTAAACCCACAAGAGGTGGAACTCTTATGCTTTTACACCTCAAATTATGACATGCAAAATACCAAATTTTGATGGAGAGGTAACACAATGTTGATTTTTGTGCTATTATGTATTTACATTAAAATTGATAACAATAGAATCTACCATTTATGTTCAAAATTGAATGCAATTTGGAGTACAATCAAGTGGTTATAGAGTAATCTACAAATCCTTAAGCACCTGTTGTTTGAACTATCAATTATGAAGTTATTAGCCACCACGTTCCTGCACAAAATACATTACATAAAGTGCATAGTCAGGGCCATAGTGTTCAAACAAAGGAAACCACGACGCAGCAAAAAAACAAGCATTCACACAAACACATGAGATTTATGTGGTTTAGCAATGGCATACATCCATAGTGAGATGGGAGCAATTTCACTATCTTTCAAAGATTTACAATACTCTCTTCTTCATGCCTATCTCAATAGAAATGAATCACGTAACCCTAGAAATCACTCTAAGATATGATATATAAGTGTATGTATGCATCTGAACCCCATTAACAGGGGGCATTGGCCCCCTGTGACCCTTGTCTCAGGGATAAGTACCCTTGAAATATATGATCTACAAGTGTGGGATGGATATTTACATTATTTGGAATTATTTTCTAGATTTTCGATAATGGTCATATTTCGGGTCTAATACAATGTCCGGTCGACTTAAAATTGGCTTCATTGGATGGTGTATTCAGTTATCCATCCAACAAGCCCAAATTAGTGCAATCCAACATGTAATAGAGGTTATAACCTATTTTATGATAAGGTGTTCTAAAGTGATGAGTTAGTCCTACATGAATTATAAAGTGATGAGTTAGTCCTACATGAATTATGTTTGAAATCTATCATGTAGACAACCTTATAAATGGTCACGAAAGCCACAGTGCTAAAGGAATTAAGTTGGATTTGAATTTATACTTTTTTGTTAAATTGACTGTGGAGTTTTGAAAAGCTTTGGCCCAAACTCACATAGAAAAGTATTCCAATGAGATGGTGTGGTAGGGTGGCTTTCTCTTTAGTTTTTCCTTCAAGGCTTGGATCGAAATTTTACAAGAGCACATAGCTAATTAAGAATAAATCATTATCCATCAATTACTACCAGTACTTCTTTAATTCATTTCAGTTTATTTAAATTAGATGAGGAATTTCTTGAATATTTCATATCATTGAAGTTGAGTAGTCAAGAATTCATTGTTGGGCATGTTTGTTGTGAAAGCTCTTATTTCATGGATGGTAAGTAAGGGAAAGGGAAGGATGTTTGTGGTTCATTTTTATTTACTCTCTGCTTCTTTGTTTTTCCCTTTCTTTGGTGGTTCTGAGTATATATCTCTTATACTCAGATTCCGCTGTATACTTTCTGTATTTCCTTACTTTTCTTAATGATATTTAGTCAATGTTTCAAAAAAGATTAGATGGTTATCTTGCAATGTTTCATTTTGGCCTTGGTATAAATCTCTTTTATCTCTTTTCTACTTCTGACTTTTTCCCCATCAATAAAATCTTGTTATTGTTTCAAACAAAAAAAAGATAAGATAGTTATGCATTTTAATTAGGGATGCAAATCAGGACGAGTAAAAACCAGATCTGCCTAGATCCAAATTGAAAATTACTAGGGTCATACCCAAATTAAAAGACACGGATCGGGTCAGTTCGGTGTGAATCCAACCCAACCTAAGCCAAGTTGCATTCCCAATTTTAATGTACATTCGGATGACCAGGAACTGCAAAACGTGGTAATAGGTCAAATTTTTCATCACAAATTATTCCATTTCAATGTATGTTTGGTGAGCAAGAAATGGATAAAAGTGAATGTCGAAAAGTGGGATGACCATCTAGCCAAATGAAACACAAAGCACTTATAATCTAAGAAACATTAAAACATGCTGATACAATAAGAGAAGTAAAGGTGAAAGGAGAAAAAAATAAAGTACAAAGTGACAGATGGTATAAAAGACTTGTATCAGAGCTACATAAACACCGACAGCTACAAAAACCAAACCAAAAGGAATGAGACCACACCCTTCCACAAACTCACCACCCTCAACTACAAAACAGAGACATGTGATACATATATACAATGCTCAAACAATTACAAAAAGTAAAGGAGCAATTTTGTTGCATCTTTTACGTACAATTGCAAACCTCGCTCTCCAACCCAAGAGGGAAATATTCTTGATAATTGGTTGTAAGATAAATCTCTACATCAATACAAATTAGCATAAGTTAAAATACACACCATGAAACTAATGAAGGATTAAACTAATAAATGTTAGCTATTAAACACCCTTTATGAATATATATCAAATTCTAGAATTGCTGATTTGAAAGAAATGGTTGAATTGCTAAGGAGGAAAAGAACAGATAAAAATGGATTTTTTTAAGAAGAATCTGGAAAATTAATGAAATTTTATGAGAAATAAAACAAAATATATTTTTATCCCAAAATACAGAAATCCAGAAATTGTATGCAAGGTTGAAATTGAATCTACCTGATGAGAATCAACATCAATTTGAATATTTTTGGCAACACGATGATTATTCCTACCGTGAAATCAGGAATCACATTGGGTGAGTATTTTTTTGGATCATTTTCCACATGACATTTGTACGAAATAATGTCCTGATAATGTTAAAGTGATGGGAAACACATGTAAGACTACCAAACTGCCACCAGTTCAGGTTTCTGAGTTTCAGCATATCAACAACCCAAAACACAATAGAAAGAACTACTATGTGCTTAGTCAAAATAACTCACCAGTAGGCATAAGCTAAGCCCATTAGAGGTTAAAACCATAATTAGAAAAAGTACAGTTTGTAAATAGAGTTAAAATAATAAAACTAAGAATGCAGTAGAAAATTATGTGAAATAAACTTACATTGTGGTCAGTGATGAACTTTTATTGGAAGGCAATGATCCAGAAAGACTATTATTTCCAAGAAACCTGTTTATTGAAGCAAGGCAAATAAAGTATACTCATAAAATACTTTTTTAAACATATTCAAAAAAACCTGCTAAAAAGGACTGAATAATTGCTACATATTTACTCACAAGTAAACAAGTGAATCCAAATTGAAGAGAGAGTCTGGAATTCGGCCAGTTAAATTGTTGAAGCTCAAATCCCTGCAATAATCCAAACAATATTACAAAAATACAAGAATAAGAAAGATGTAATCCTTTGACAATTCCATCTTTTTAGAAGTTGCAGATATATAAGTTGCTAAATTGCAGAGAATTCCACTTCCCTTTTTTCTGCCACGACATTCGAATATGTGAAGCTAACTTTCATATTTTTCACTGATTTTAGCAGGCCTCGTCTGTTGAGAATAGAAAGGGACAGCCACCAACCCTTGTAGGCAAGGATGTAGCTGAGCTGTGGTTCAAAGCATCTCTCTAAGGAGAGACATTCCCTTCCACTCTCTTTCCCAATTTTATTTTATAAAATCCTATTTTCGAGAGATTTCTATGTTGTAGAGATCCTTTCTAGGATTTTCTTTCTTCTTTTTGGGGATATTAGGTCTCAATTCAAACAAATAAAAATTGGGATTCTTTATGCCCCCTTTGAAATGTATTAGAGAGATTTTGGAGAGCTCTCTTCTAGGGTTTTTAAGAGATCTCTTGTATGTGAAATTGCGGAGTAGGTGAGCTTTTTTATTTGTGCATGACATATTGCAATTCTCCCATTCTCATTTCTTGATAAATGAAGTCATCTACCTTTTCACCCATAGATATAGACATCACTATTGAACTACATTAAATTGTCTCTCCTTGTGTAGTATGCATATGAGTTGAATTTTATGTTGATTTATTTGAATTGCACCTTTTCCACATCATAACACTATTATCTATCTAATGAAGTGTACAACAATATGTCTCCTTTAAGATACTCAATCCATCTGATGAAAATGGAAATTTCCAACCAATACTCCACATTTAATAGGACAACAATTACAAATGATCATCTGATGGACCAGATTTTGAGCAGCTCACATCCAATATGGACTCACTGTATGAAGGATTAGATGAGCAAATTTTAGGCTAATATACATTTTGTTGGGTCTAACAGACACTCTATCAAACACCTTATATATCCTCACACTAATATTTTTCTATGCAAATATGAAGTACCTACATGCATCCCATGGATATATAGAACTCACAGTTGTTTCAATGAGGTATAATCTCCAATGTTAGATGGAATAGTACCAGAGAGCATATTACTTCTCAAGATTCTGTTGAAAGCATAAAAGCCATTTGACCATATCATTGCAAATTTCAGAAATATGTAGCCCAATAGAAAGTGCTAACAGAGCAGTATAAAAGCATGATGAACAAGAAAAGAGCGGACAAAATGAAGGGATATTGGGATTCCTGTATACGAAGAATCAGGAAAAGATCGATTGAAATCTCTCTCTTTCTCGGATTACCAGAGGATTGGCAGCAGGGTGAGCAGATCGGTTTGCAGTGGGGTTGTGCAAAACGACGGGCAAATCTGGGGTTTTTTCAGATCTGCGAGTGGAGGCCATCACACGCCAGAGTCAGCCAGATCTGAGCAGATCTACAGGTCAGTTTGCAAAGAGGGCAGCAGCGCCGGAAACAGAAGCTGCAACCTCGTCGAGCGTCAGAGAAAGGGAGGCGAACAGAGGCAGCTGCTGCGAGCGGCAAACACAAAATTTGTCTGCGTCGGATCGGAGAAGAAGAAGGGGTTGAGCAGGAAGGGAACCCAGAAAGCATCGCCGGTAGAAAAGGGAAGAAACACGGCTCAACGGCTTTAAAATTTGAACTTCTAGCCGTCGAGGTGGACGAAGATTCTTCGTCACCTTTGAAAACCGGCGTCCTTTTTTTTGGCAAAATTACACAGAAATTTGAACGATGACACGTCCGCTTATTTGAGAGAATTTTGAGGATTTTCTAAAGAGGCCTATGCATTTCTTATAATGTTATAAAAAATCTCTACCGGTTTGGTAGAATTTTAAATAAGCTCTTGGTTTGATATTTTTAAAGGTTTAATTTTCAAAATTTCCAGTTGTCCTCCCATATTTTATCATTTGAAATAATGTGTATTTCTAAAATTTCTCAAATTAAATATCCGGACTAATTACGATAGCCTGATAAAAATACTTTAAGAATTCAAGGTCTTTTGACACTCCCAAATGCTTAAAACACAGTGTTTTACAAATAAGGGTATCCCTCGGCTGTGCCAAAAATATACTTGGGAGTGTCAAAGGACCTTGAAGTTTTAAAGTATTTTTATCAGGTTATCGTAATTAGTGCGGATATTCAATTTCAGAAATTTTAAAAATACACAGTGCTTAAAAAATAATTTTAAAGTTTTAAAGGAGATTTTATTATTTAACGGCAACATAGACAGTTATTTTTTAAACACTGTGTATTTCCAAAATTTCTCAAATTGAATATCCAGACTAACTACGATAATCTGATAAAAATACTTTAAGACTTTAAGGTCTTTTGACACTTCCAAATGTGTTTTCGTCACAGCCAAGGGATACCCTTATTTGTAAAACACTGTATTTTAAGCATTTGAGAGTGTCAAAAGACCTTAAATTCTTAAAGTATTTTTATCAAGCTATCGTAATTAGTCCGGATATTCAATTTGAGAAATTTTGGAAATACATAGTGCTTAAAAAATAACTTTAAAATTAAAAAAAAAAATTTATTTAAATAATACAGCATTACTATAGCATCATCAGCAATTCCTTCAGAGGATCCTTAGGATCCTTCGAACAATTTGACTGTGTAGTCGAATTGTCCGAAGGATCATTCGAATAATTTTTCAGAATGGGAGGGCAAAATGGCAATTTCACTTGAAAATTTGAAAACGGATGTCTAGTAACAGATTTTCCGGGTGTCTAAATGGGGGGCCTTTTTAAATGTACATTAAGAGACCCACTTAGTGTTAACTTATTTGACTAAAAGTTACATTTTTTAGTTACTTGATAAAGACTTTCGTTTGTTTTTTAATATTCTAACGTTCTCCAGAAAAAAATTATTGGAAAATTTCAAATGTCTTAATTTAAATGAGAAATCCAAATTTGAAAATTTATGAATTTTTTAGAAAATTTTCAGATGTCTTTCAATTCCAATGCCAACTGAGAATTTATCTAAGAATGGGAAAACTGAATTTCGACTAAAAAAACTCACCAAAACCCAATTTCTCTTTACATTATAGGATTAAGGCTCAAAATCTAAAGGGAAACAAACTCAAGAACATGTGAATTTCAAATGAATGCTAGCGTTGAATTACAAGAATTAAAATTTAATTTAAAGCAAAGAAAAACAATTGCAATAATTAATTTTTAATGCAAATCAAATAATCAAATAAAAAGAACAGTAAAGAGAACTGGAACTTATTTGCAAAAAGCAATCGCAAAAACTAAAATTAAGGATGATTTAGAATTTGACCAAGCAACTCTATTTATAGTAAAATTTGCAAAACTATTTACAACATTGTGATGAGGGCATTAAGCCTATCCAACCTATTGATCCACACTCAGATTCATCTTCAGTTAGCCTTGATCCAGCAGAGCATATTGTTATGGTTTATTTCGAGCATTTTGATCATGGACAGTCAAGTTGGACTCCGTCTAATAAATCCACTCATTTAATTAAGCAAAGTGGGCTCAGGAAGCCTATTAAGGCCCAAGCCCAAAGCCTCATTCTCCAAGCCCAAGATCGTCCAAGCCCAAAACATTCTCCAAGTGACACATGGCAGCCCTAGGAAGGTTTCTCCTTGCAAGTAGCATGTGATGTATAGAAAGAAAGGAGGTAAAAGTAAGGAGGTGGAGAAAGGAGGTGGAAGATAGGAGGTGCAAGAGGAGGTGGTCAAATTTTACAAAGAAGGAAAGGAGGTGGCCTCAAGTCACCTACTTAGTTTACCGCATTAGCTTATTTATCTTTTAATCTTAGTCATAGGTTATTTTTAAATTACATGTGTAAGGTGAGGATTGAAGGGTCTAAATAAGGCTACATTCTATCCTTAGTTTATTTTTATTTTTAAGGTTTTTAAAAGCAATTGCCTCCTTTAGTTATGTTTTCCTCTATAAATATTCCATGTACTCCATTCGAATTTCACACAATTGGAATAAGATTTGAACTTTATTTTTTAGAGAGGATTTCTCTTGGACTCTTAGAAGTTGTTCTTGAAGATTGATGGACTCCAATTTTTGCCCATAGCAAGTAAGTACCAGTGCATTGTTGAATTCAATTAATTTTTCATGGTTTCTCTTGATTAGGTTTGGGCTTATCCGAATTCAATTATTTTTTCAAGGTTTCTCTTGAAGAGCTAATCTAAGAAGACCATAGACTAATTTGAATTCTTCAAAAACTTGTGCAATCGGTTTGAAATTTGTTTGAGCAATTCCTTACCAAGGCAGAATCCCTTTACAAATAAGTAATCGACTGCGCGGGTCTTTCAAAGACCATTCTCTAAAATCAGCTAGCCTGCAGGTGAATTACATAAATTCAACCCTTGGCATGCATCACATTGCCACCTATGGACGATTGCCATATGATACCTCCTTAAATAACTTAACGTCATTCCCTTTGATTTCATTAAACTCAAAAAAAAAAAAAAACTAAAAGGACTCCTATCCTTTTGTGCCACCTCCTTAGTGTTCATTTGGGAATTGTTGCTAAGACAAGCTCCAAGATTTTAGGGATGCTTTATAATTTTAGGGATTTCAAACTACATTGAGTTTTCATTAACTTTTTAGTAAGGAATCCCATAACTTTTCCCTGCTCCAAGCATATGGGCGCTGTAATTGGGTACTTGGAGACCCAAGCACCATAAATGAGTCCTTAGGTCCATATATATTGAGGTCATCAAGAGCTCAATCAAAGATGATCTAATTGAAGGTGAAGCTTCCATCTCTCAAGCATCCAAGATTTTTTATCTAAGAAGAATTGAAGATTTCATCCATTTTATGCATGAAGTTTCAGACTAATTCCATCAATTGAAACTACCACCATAGAGACTTTAGTCTTAAAACTACTCAATTAACCATAATTGAGTATGCCAAAGACAATGGTGCCTAAGACTCGCTTCAAATGCCCAAAAGCCACTCTGATTAACCCAAAATTACCCTAAGATTATGAGATATAAACGCCAACACCTAAATTAACCCAAAACCCTAAAACTCGTTATTACTGTGTAAGCCCAAAAAGCTTCAATCAAATACATCGGAGTGTCCATTTCCAATAAAGTTTGTACAGTGGTCCGATTTTAATACCTAGTAATTTTCTAAAAGGTCAAACCTTAAAAAAAATGTTGCCCTGAGTAGGTTTTAAAAGTTCGCTCAGATCGACCAAAAACGTGTCTTGTTGCACCAACCCTTTCTTTCCCTTCCATTGCTTGCAAGCGACATGGTTCACCCCCATCTGGGCAACCTTCTACCATCGGCCTCATGGCCAAAGCTCGATCAAGCCTTCTACCTTACAGCCCTAGTGGCCCTTCCCCAGCCAAGTCACTCTCTGTCTGCTCATGGGATAGCTCTCATGGGCAACCCTCTCCCTTTCCTTCAAATTTCATTTTCTTTAAAAAGAGGCATGTGTTCCCTTTCATAGGGTCTCCCTCTCTCCTCTCACAGTCACTCTCTCTTTACCTATCAATCTCTCTTAAGATTTCGATCTCTCATTCTCTAAAAGTCTCTCGCTCTCTCTCTTGGTAGAAATCATTATCCTCTCCCTGAACTGCATTCCTCTTCCATTTCTCAGGTCGGTTTCTTCTCCGTTTTCCCCTTTTCTTTTTGTAAGTTTTTTAAATTTAGTTTTGATTTCAATCAAATAGAAATCTTGTTTTTATTAGGGAAGATTGGTTTTAAAAAAGAAGAAGGATTTATTGTAAATAAAATGGGTTTCTAAAAACTATCTTCTTCTTCTCCGTTCTGCCTTGTATCTGGGCAAAACGACGCACTGTCAGACAATCCATGATCGGTCCGATCGATCTTCTTACCCATCGGTTGAACCGATCTTTTAGTTGACCGAAAGTAATAATAGTTCAACCAACCAATAACTAAAAGCTTGTTTTTAAGAGGTTTTCCCTTTCTTCTATTTTCCAGTTCATTTCGCCTCTTGAGTTTTTTCAGAATGTTTAGAAGTCATTATTTCACAGAACAATAGTGAGGAGATTCAAACACACTTTAGGAGTTTAAATATTATTTTAAATTCAATATTTTATTTGCATTACATTATTGAATTGATAACTGTGAAACAATTATATGCTATTAAACTAAATGCAATGATGGGTTCCGATGTATGTTTGAATAGAAAGACGTGATTTGAGCCTAAAATGATACTGGATTTCACTTGCTCGTAAGGGGGTGAATAGTCGATTTTGGACACCGAATGTAAATGTGATTATATACACGAGAGTATGGGCCTAGCCGTCTACCCGATTATAGGACTCAGTCAAGTGCATGATTTATTAACATTCTTGAATGTGTTTAATATAGGATTGAGCATGTTTTAGGGTTAAACATAAGTCTCCAATATGATGTTAGCTATGTTAACCATGTGGTAATTATGATTGGACTATATACCTGAGTTAGAATGCATGACTCCGAAATGATTTGATTGTGTATGCTGCTATTCATCGCATGGATTGGTAGACTGTGTGCAGGCTATGTATCCATTGTTCGTGGGAGTTAAGCCACGTTGGCCATTTATGGATACTTGTGATCCGTTGTCCGCTTATTGTGTTGACCTCTTACGGAAACCTGAGTATCGATCCGTCGTCTGTTTGTTGCATTGACCTCTTATAGAAGCCTGAGTACTGATCCATTGTCCGCTTGTTGTGTTGACCTCTTACAGATGTGTGAGTATTGATTAGCTATTTGCTTGTTGCGTTGACCTCCTACCGATGTATATGCATTATCTGTTGTCTGTTGGTTGCGTTGACCTCTTACAAATGCATGTGTACTACTGATCCATTGTCCGTGGGAATTGAGCCACGTTGACCATGTATGGATATTGGTAGGCACTGTGTGAGGCACATGGAGTGATTATTTGTGACTTATGCTTGAATTGATGGTTGATAATCCATGATGTTATCTGTTGTATGATAGCTATGATATGCATGCTTTAGAAAATAATTGTTGATAAGTTATTGGCATGCTTGATTGATAATATGTTGTTGGATAGAATTAGAGTCCAACGCTCTAATTTTATTTCAGGGACACGAGCACTATGTTTTGACGAGAATTAGGGTAGAATTAGAGTCCAACTGTCTAATTTTATTTCAGGGATACGAGCACTAACCGATATTTTATTTTAGGGCCTCACTCGCTCACGCTCACATTCAACAAGGGATTTTTTTTGCAAATGAGATTTTTAACAGTGCTGAATTTTGATTGAGTTCTCTAATTTTTAATCTGTTTATATATAAATATCGTTTGAATTATCTTTTCAAATTAAAATTTTCATGCCTTTAAAAATTAAATAAACACACTTAATAAAAAATGGATTGTGCCCCATTTTGTATATACTTTTTTTTAGCTTCATTTCTTTTATTTATTGACTTAAAATTTTCTCGATGTATAATTTTTATAATTTTAAAAAGATAAATATAAGGCCTAAATAAAATTACATCCAATCAGTATATTTGGATGCAATAATTTTTTTATTATAGATAATAATGATTAATAGTGAATATAATGAAAATAACATTAAAAATAAATAATTTCATTATAAATTAGAGATCTAAAATAAATTATTGATTAAAACTAACTATTTGACAAGCACACAAGGATATAGGGTTTCACCTTCCAACATCTTATTTATATTAAATTAATAAATGACAATTTTTAGCACATAGTTACATATTAATTTGTGTCATAATTTTAAAAATATTAGATACTCTAAAATTTTACTTCTTTATCCTACATTGATTGTAGAAAGTAATTTGATTTGTTTCTTTCCTAAATTTTAAAAGATAAATTAACTGTAACTTGTCACATCAATATAAGTGTGTGAAAAGATATATTTTTTAGTAAATTTAGTATGTTCCATTTAAAAGTGTCTCAACATAGATGTCCATTAGTTGATATTTTTTGAGTTTTCAGATATGTAAACACTACAGTCGGAATATGATTTGATATTTTAAAATATTCGTTCACTCTATGTCAAATTTTGGACCATTGAGTTCATTTTATCGTAAACTAATTTATCATGATAAAGTGAATGGTAAAATAGCTTAGTGGTCAATTCCATAATGAAAGGGATGATGAACATGGTTAGCTCTCTGTATAGAAAATCATTATCTGCAATTCTACGATCAGCCTTTGCAATCGTATTGGTATGTTTGTCTTCTAACTTGGTGCATGAATACATTTCGTAATAGAGGAATATTTGTGAAACTGTGAGATCTGAAAATTTGAATATTTTTGCACTTATTCCAAGCACAAACATCTGATATGGTGGCTTTGTTGTGAACAGGGGATTGTCCAAAAATCTCATTGATTGAATAATATTTATCCTTTTATCATTTTTTCCTCCATCATGTTCCAGTAGTCTTCTCTCTCTCTCTTCTAAGTTTCTAATGCTTCAGAAACATTCAATCACAAAAATAATATTAACAAACAAATTCATTCAAAGATGCTCATCCCATGTTACATGGGAGAACTGTTCTTAAAAGAATTAGAATATTTAGGAAGGCTCTACTTACTATTCTCTCTTGAATGTATAAAGAGATTGAATAATATATTATCCTTTTATGATTTATCTTGAGTGTATGGAGTTTTGGGGTTCTTTATACATGCTTTATACTTGTATTTTTATGGAGCATTGTGTATATTGGCTCCACCTGCTTATTCTCTTCATGTTCTCCATGTAGCCTCGTATAACTCTCTTATACTTGGCAACTTTCTCTTTTGTACCCTCTAATTTTAATTAATTAAATTATCTGTCTCCATTTCAAAAAATCAATTTTCGAAGAATTGAATTGGATTGTGAAATCATAAGTTAACGAAAATCATAAGTTCTAAATCATTGAAGAGTAAGATTTTTAAATTCTATAAAATTCATTATTTAACATCGAAGCCTCATGGCATGGACTGGCATGTTATCTTTCATTAGTCCAATTTCAATCTTATATTTTTATCTTGACTTAGGACGAGGATAGGTTAAGAGGTCGTTTGGTTGTGCTGAAATCTGGCGAATTCCATTGAAATTGTACGATGTTTCTGGGAAATACAAAAAGGAGACCATTTGGCTCTCCTTTGACTGTCCATTTTTAAAAGAAATGACAATGGCAAACACTCTTAAGTTTTGATGGGTTTTAGAATTTTCCACCGAAAACCTCTTGACTCGTATATTCATGTATTACTAGGGCCAGCAACACGATCCAACAGTAGTGAGTGCGAGTTGGTCACCCATTCATTTCAAACTAAATCAGAAGGTACGTCTAGTTTATGGTTATAATAAAATGTATATATAATTGTAAACATTTAGGGTTTAGGGTTAAGTAAATGTATATATTCTTTCTATATATATACATTGTAAAATGTATATATTCTTTCTACTGCAAGTAGAAGAAAACACAAAAACCAAGATATATCAAAACTTTTTTTCAATCTCATTGTAAAATATCAAGTTGGCAGATCTGTTTAATGGTACATAGAGCTTTAACAGATGAAATTAGGAAAGTACTTAAGTTATTTTGTCCCTTCTTGAATCTACGATAATTTCTTTTATGGTTCACAGGTGAGGATGATAATGGATAAGTTTGGGATACCTGCTATCAGGAATGCATGGTATGATGCTGATCAAATTGGTGATCATATCTTACATGGTTATACAAAAGTAAGTCATATTTGATAACTGCATCTACTTTTTTATTTTGCATCAGTAAGAGTTCTTGCCAGGCAAGACTGTGATGCATGCTAATGTCATTCTCAAAGGCAATTGAGTTGTACTCTATGCCGCCCTTGAGAGTCAAGGATTGGGATAAAGCTCTCTTAGACTACACAGTAGTAATGCTTACAGATTCTTCATCTGAATCAAAGCCTCCTTTAGCAAGAAGACTCAATGAGATCACGTGTCCATGTATAATAATGAGACTCATGTTTACTATGCATTGCAATTTGTGGATGTCAGGAGAACTTGCCACCATAATATTTACTCTCTTTGTTTCATCAATAAATATGTACATAGGAATCTAGTATAGGATAATGTGTATGATTCTGTAAATCCCAAAACGTAGTATTCATGGAAGCGAATAATATTTAGATAAGTTTTAATAAAATTTATTTAAAAATAAAATGCAAAAATATTATAATTAATTTTTTTTTAAACTTAACCATAAAACCTTTATTAAAAGGAAATGATTACACCAACTTATCTAGGTCTGGCATCCAAGATGAATGCCGGAAATTAATCATACACCCAAATCAAAAGAAATGAGATAAATTGCTTCAATATCTCAAAAAGCTTCATACCAAGGATAAATCACAATAGAAGTTGTGCATGAATAAGCCATTATTTACTAGGAAGTCTACCACCCCATTTGCCAACCATCTTAAATGAGATATTATGTTGCCCATCTTACTCTAGATTTCCCTTGTTTACAGGCCTTCAAAGGACCCTCTTCCTTCTTGATACCCACTTTAGAGCATTTTCATAGTCACCTTCAATGATTAAATTTTCCTGAAAGTATCCTGTGAAGATCATGAAAGCTTCTAGCATGGATAAAACCTCTGTCCAACTGGATCCATTCCTTCCTACTGGTCTGTGACCAAAAAAAAAAACACACACGTTGGAATCATGTTGAATTACCCTGGTTGGACCTGATTTTAAAAATCATTTTATAAAATGCACTCAAAATAATCAAATAATGAAGTTTCCATGTTTAAATTAGATCGCAAAAGAAGAAGAGGTTTGATAATATTTTTTCATCATGCAAACAATGTCAAGCAAGCATTGGAATAATCATGAAGAATCTGACATATATTAGAAGAATCCATGAAGAATCTTTGACGAGTTCATATGATGTACTCATGTATTTTCCATAATTGAAAGTTTCTCTCCTTTATTGCATAAAAAGGAAAAAAAAAAAAGCATAGGTATCTCTAGTTGTGGATGTACCCAATGGACAAACCAGAAGTTTAAAATTCGGTATCAGCCGATATTTTTCTCTCTTAATTTTTTCCTTTTTTTTAAAAAAAAAAAATATTAATAACGGCCTTAACAAGCAGGCTTCGTCATTTTTTTTATCAAAGAAAAGAACCATCCCAAAATGCAATTTCCAAGGAAAAAAAACAATAAGGCCTCAACAAAAGTGGAAACCAAAACATAACCTTGCCAAAGCAATAGAGCACTCTAATGCAATCAAACTACAGGTTCACCCAGCTACTACTGGAAATATAAGCACAAGGCGAACACCAAAAGAAAATCTTCAGGTCATTCAACGTGAGAGAGAGGACTATGAAAGGCTTAGGACTGAATCAATACGGAAAGATGACAATTGGTTTCCTCAAGTGGGTAATGTCGTGAAGGGCGGAAGAGTATCAAGTAAATGTATTTCATGATTTCAGTTTTTGCACATTACAAAATCTGAGCTAATAATTTATGCATGAAGATAAACCTCGAAATGCAGCTTTGAGCTTTGTTACAGTTCGATGAATCCACAGAGAGAGGTACTGAAGAAGAAGCAATAAAAAGTAGAGATGCCTGCTGAAACAAGAATGGAAAATAGAAGAGAAATGCTACTTGAAAGAGACACCAGTAGAGACTGATGTCACCGAAGAGAGAGAGCATTTGAATCACAGTGAAAGTGTGAAAGGGAGCGAACCCACACGCGCTTACCTTTTTATTTTTTTAATTTTCGTCTTCTACCATTTGTCGATTTTATTCGTTGTTATTATGAGATACAAGATTCATTAGCACCCTCATTATAAAATTATCACACTTTTTTATGAAAATTATTATTGTGATTTTAAATTAACTCGCAAGTGCACGAACCAGTTGATAGTGTAGTGTATGAGTGTGAGGTCGTACCTAAGGGAAATCAACAAAATATATGTACGAAATAAAAATGGCACTATTAAAATAAGGTGATTTAATAAAATAATTTTCTAATACATATAGTTATAATCCTAATTTAGCACAATAATTAATTGATTATCTAGTTTTAGTAGTTAACATAAATTTTGATTAAAATAGTAGAGTAAATTTAAATGACCTCATTCAATTTAAAATGTAAATTTAAGAAACAAATAAAATATTTCTAACCTAGTTAAATCGTTTTGAGGATTTTTGAGAAAGAATAAAATAAATCAATAATAATAATAAATTATTTACTTATTTTACAATGGAATCGAGACAAGTATCGAAGGCGGCATGTTATCCTATTTAAAAATAAAATCATGGCCTAGACTATGAAATATTCTAGAATTATAAAATATAATTCAAGTTTATTACCTATTAAAATTCTAATTAGAATATTTACGTCGTCCATTAAATCAGAATTTTTCAATTCAAGCCTTAGGCTTGAGCGGGGTATAAATTTGCATTTCCCAAATCTAAAACAAACTGTTCTTGATAAGAACCTTAGACTGGAAAAATGGTCAAGTCCCACTGATCCTAACAGGGGCTCTACTTTCCTTGAAAAAATTCTAAAAATAATTTGTTTCATAATGTTCATAAAAAGAATTAAAATAAAATAAAAAACCATTCACTATTAAATATTTAATAATTGAGAACACCATAAATCTAAATAACCTGCCATGAATTTCATTTAAAAATTGGAATATAATTAAATACAATCCTTTGGACATCATTACATAAAAATAAAAATAAATAACTTACAAGAAATTAAATATTTTTCTCTGTCCTTAGCTGTCCAACTTCAGTCCCTTCAATGTCTTGCCCGGTTCAACCTTCAATGGATCCAAAGCCATCAATTTATAGGAGTCAGAAGAGATGAGATAAGGGACCCTTCAAATTCAGCCAAAATAAGGGACTCATTCAAATTCAACCGATTTTATCCCTTTTTTCTCTCTGTTGAGATAGGCTAACACCATCTTATCTCTGATCTTCCTTTATCCTTATCTTCTCTATCTTTTTCTATTGTTGCTGAGTTTCAAAAACTGGATAGTAAGATGGGTTGCTCGGCCATCCTCTTTCTTATCTCTTCCTGTCATCTCGATCGGCAAAAATCAATTTCTTCTACCTTATCTCTTCTTCAAACGAAATTTATTGGTCCCACTTGGTATTTTGGACTTAGATCCCATACTTGGACTTTTATCTGGCCCGGAATACTAGTGGACTTTGGCATATATGCTTCAGACTCGAACAGTGGGTCCATTTGTGTGTTTATAAATCTCTACCACCTCTACAATGTAACACAGTCTAAAAAATATTATTATAATTCAAACTCTCATATCCGGATCTGAATTATAATAATTTACAATAATTCCAAATCAAATTAGGTGGTAAAAATTATAAAATTTCAAAAAATAGGACTATGGCCCACTTTTCTCCATTTTAATTCTTTTTTCTTGTATTCTCACAAATACACTGCAAAACTTGAAAACTCCATTAAACGCATCTAATATTCACAAATCAAAGGCTAACTAATCCAAAATTAAAGGGTAAAATGGTAATTTTCAGTGCTCAACAATTATTTAAGCACTTATTATTATAGTATAAAAATTGTGAATCCAAGTCTCAAATATGTTAAAATAATTCAACTTGTAAAAATAAATTGTCAAATCTAAAGATAAATATTGATTTAATGAAATAAATGTCTAAAAATATGAAGATGAATTATTTAATAGGATCTATGGTATGTATTATTAACATAGTTCAAGTGGGTGAATTATATTTAATTTTATTTTTAACATAATATTCTTTTACATTTTCAACCTAGTGAAAATATAATATGAAACTAACACTTGATTTAGATTTAAAGGATATGGTAGTATTTAGAATAATTTTTAATTCATGGTCAAGTAAATTTCATATGACACCCATGCACTCATAAAGATACAACAGAAGAGTGTTTCATAGATTTCAGATTTATTTAATATTCTAAATCTTAAGAGCAGATTCAGCCCAACGATGACCACAAAGCTAATATCAGAGTCATCGTCTAAATTTCTGAAATTAAAGTTTAAGTAAAATTATTCTAATGTATTTTTATTTTTAAAGTTACTCATGAAAATTTAAAATCTGATCAAAAGTGATGGTTAGTCACTCAATTCAAATGTTTTAAAACTAATATTCATTTCACTATTGACATTAAATTTTAATCTTAATTATAAAATATTCAAGATATCCAAGATAAGATTTTGAATAGATAAGGCCCACTGGCCAATATAATATATTTAATAAAATATTTTTTCTATTATTTATTAAATAGCATTACTTCACCATTTTCCTCCCGGTGGAGTTTTGTTTCGTCTACGTGTTTAACAGGGCTTTCTAGTGACCGTTGGGTTGTTCTCGAAGTTTCCCAAGCTGTTGCCCAAAAAGCTACCCTAAAACGAAATGAATTTAGTAAAGCATTGAGTTAGGTTTGGGTACTGTTTTTTAATGGTATTAGGTAGGGTAACTTTTGCTGTAAAAGGGGATCGGGTCATCTGAGAAAGTGAATCTAAGAAGCTATCATGGTTTGGTGAGGTTGGGACAAAAATTATGGGGTAATGAGAAATCTGTCACAAGGAGGCTACTGTACCCATCACTATATTTATGAGTAATTGGATTATTATCATTTTGTATGGGAGGTCTTGCCTTCAACCCTTGATGCGCTTCTAATCTATAGTCTTTGTGAGTCTTGTGATGGATCCAAGATTTTACATATGATTTTACTTATGAAATAGAGTCGGTGAGTTTTCATGTACTAAAAAAAAATGTAATCTCAACTTTAAGGATTGCAAAGATCCCAAGGGCTAAATCATCTCCACCCTTTAAAATGAAGAATGTGAAAGACATTTTCTTGATAGAGTCATTATGTTGGCTACATTTAGATATTTTTTGAAGTTTGATAATGTTCACTAAATCACAGTTATCTCTTCATTGTGTAAGATATACAAGCATAATAGCTTAAGAGAGTAAAAGAAGTATCTTTAATTTTTTGAAAAAGGAAAAATTATTTACAAGTTAGGCTTGATTGATCAAGATGGACACAAGTTTGTTTTCATTATCTAAGTGGAACACGAATTTTTTACACAATCAAATCACATTGGGAATGATTTTTGTTCCTAATATAAGACTGGCCCCAACACAACACAACACAAAGATGAATATATATCTTTATCACTATAACTTATTAATATAATCTAATCTTGTAAATAAAAAGGTGATTTGATTGATCAAAAGAATATGATTTTTGATGGACCACATATTCAATAAAAAATCCTTCTAATGAACTCATCGCCATCTTATTAAGTAAGTTCTATATTTAAATATAGAGAGTAACATGAAACACACACCAATGTATAAAAAATGACAATTTCTCTTAAGTAAATACTTTGGATCAAATATGAAGGCACCGAACTCCCATTTAGTCTATAAAACAATGAGATTGGTTTCTTGCTCTATCTGCACTCTAGTACCCCTTTATCTATTAATATCTATGAGCTATTTTAAAAAAAAGCAAGTGAATTTTACTTTCAATATCAAATCAGAAATAAATTTATAGTTTTAAAAAGTATTTATAAAAAACTATTCACATTTTGCAACTCTCGTCTTCGTAATGTTTAAATGAATGAAGTAAATTTTCAACATCTTTTCTAATGATCAGTCTCTTGCATTTCGTACGCAACCCCAAAGAAGTCCTCCCTAACAGAAACACCACCAATCGTTGATAGTAGGTATTGCTGTGGAATAAACATGAGAACATAAACTAAATTCATCATCTAGAAGCTACTAAATCAATGGCAGTCCATGCTTCTAGAGAGAGTTGGGCAACCATTGATGAATTATGAAAATCTCAAAATTTAAGAAATGTTTAGGAGAATTTTCACCATTACCATTGATGATCTACTGTATGGAGTTGGTGCAGAATTATCATTCTTTATAGAAACCCAATACAAATCCAACTTATTTTTAATTGTGTTTGTTTTTAGTCGACTAGTTATTTAAATAGCTCAAGACACTCAATGTAAATCTTATTTTTATAAGTTAAAGTATGAACAGTACAGAGCATTTTATGTCCACATGGTAATCTTAAATACTGATGCTAGTAATCTATAGTTCCAATGCATATAACAAATATTTTAAAATGCATGTCTTAATCATTAAATCCTCCATAAAATATGACAAACAGTGAAGGATAATTCAGAACAAATAGGTTCCTCTGATTAAAAGTGAAACCCACATGTATAATTCATTCTAGTTTATTGCATTTAAATTTTTAAAGTTTAAAATGATCTAATAGAGATGATATTTTAAGTATCTCCATTCTCATGTTATTTTTTACATATTCCACCAAAGCTATTGGCTCAATTGAAAATTACTTAACAAAAATGTTTTCTAATTTTTGATAAAATTAATTATAATAAACTTCTCATGTGAATAGGCCAAGTAATACTATTACACTTCAAGGGTAATATTGAAAATTGCTTAGCAAAAATATTTGTAATTTTAATAAATTAATTATAATAAACTTCTTATGTGAATAGACCAAGTAATACTATTTCACTTCAAGGGTAATACTTTGATTGATAAATAAACCAAATAATGGTGTATAAGAAGACAGACAACCTTTTGCTCTTTTGCAGTAGAGAAAAAAATAGACTTACTAGGAAAATTCATTTTCTGTCCAATTGTTGTTGTAGGATTCCACACTTCATCCATCATCCATTTTACTCAAATTTTTATTACTTAAGTTTTACGACTATTTAAACATAATTTGATTAATCAATAAAGTAATTTTTCATAGGTCGCAAACCATTTTCATTAGATTCATCACCTCCAATGATGGATTCCACCCCTAAATGTGCACTAAGTGCTAATGGCAAGGGAGGTGCAAGGGTGATTATTTCACATTTTTTAAAAAATTGTACAAGCTGTGGAAACTTTCACTGATATCTCATTATTTCTCAATTTAATTTACGTAAAAAACGCAAATTATCATAGTTTTCACATGGGTCGTATACATATATGCATTATTGTTGAACACAATTTGAGTCTAGAAATAGAATATTATGTGAATATATTGACCCACCCAAAGAAAGAGTTTCTTCTGAATTAGTCACACATCCAAATTAATTTATTTAAATTATCTAACCATCCGTCGAAGAGTAAGTTGAAACTCCAATTTCATTCAGATCACAAAACAGCAACGAACTCATGCTTTCTCAGACACTAGTTCCTTCAAATCCATGACAACCTATTCCCCTGCTTCTTTTCTCAAAATTCACGTGTTTTATTTTATTTTTTAATAACTAAATAGAGTTAATTTGACCTAGCATTAGATCCATCGAGAAAAATGGTTCAAGATCCTTGGGCACTAGCTCCCCCAATGTGGAACCTTCACTATCAGAGTATCAGGCAACAAATAGTACGGCCAGTATTGATGGACTCACCTCATAAACCGCCCTACCGTAGTTCTTGGCGGATAACCCCAATTTTGGTTTAATAGTACATCCCAATAGGGGACGACCATACTTGTTCAATTTATCCCGTTCAACTTGGATGCCATGGGGCGGGCCTAGGAAAGTTTTGGCATGAGCAGGAGGAATTCGCAGATCTCTAGACGTAGAGCTTTGAATAGGCACAACTATAATTGGTGAACCCGTCCATCACAGCATATTTATGGCCCAAAATCACTATGGTTGATTATCATAGAGATCGAATCAAGGGCTGGTAAAAGAGCAAACCGGATTGCACACCGCCTCACCCCTCACCCCCTAAACATGCATAAAGATGCTCAAGTTCATCTTACAAGCTGTTTGGGCCCTAAAATCATATGATTCACCATGATAGCGGATTCCCAAATTAAGAAAACACACATCAGGATATAGGTGGAATGAATTTGGATAATTTCTCTATTTAATTTAGCTTCCAAGTGAAAGATTTACATTTCTATCTCCTTATGCTCAAATGAGAATTCCACATTTGGTGACAGACCAATAACATACATTCTCTAGGGCATATATAACATGTACCTGACATCTAGACGCTCTGGCTTTTGCACGTTACAATGAATTTCAATTAAGAAACATAACATGCTAGCTAAACATGCAGTTGGGAGTGGCGATGATGATGGTGATTATGATACTAATTGAACAAATGGACAAAATTTCCCTTAACTATGAGTAATGGGTGGTGAAGAAGATTACAAAAAGGATATGGTTAACAGAGGGAGGAGTTTAGGCACCTTTCTGTGGAAGTGTTTCAAATGCAGAGACTGTATTTTCGTACTTGACTCGATGAAGAGGAGCACCACTTTGCTTGATTGCACAGGCTACTTTGTCTTCGAGCGGGCAACGTGCTCTCAACATTGAGAACACATGATTGTTGAGCCTTCTTGCTTCTTCATAGCTTCAAGCAGATTTTCCCATCCCTTCATGCATCAAAAAATGTTATCAGAAACAATTATAAAACATACATATGCTGACAGAGGTGGAATGGAGAAATTGTGGAGTAGCAAATTCCAAGTGAAGTGAATGTCTTAAGA
>JAAGOE010000120.1:0-44191 GCA_013350335.1 Chimonanthus salicifolius | reverse complement strand
TAAAATCAAGTATTCAAATTGAGACACTAGTGGTGCCATTGATGAGCAGTAAAGATTTGATTCTTAGTAAAATGAGGAAGTACAAGGAGCATTAAATCCATCCTTTGAGTTTTTAGAAGAAATTCCATGTAGAAACTATTGTGTTATGAAGGTTTCGCGTAACACCATTAGGGGTTTCTAATGGTACAAAACTAAGGGTTTTAGATATAGGCTTTAAGCACACATGGTTTTAATGGTTTAATAGTGTGTCATGGTATTTTCCTCTCTTGAATCCCTTCCCCTTTCTTTTGGACTCTTTTTGTGGGCTTTCCAAATATGGACGTTCTAAAAAAACATTCAATTAAGTCGACATGTGATTAATTGAAAGATAAAAAAGAGCATGACTTTACGTGAAAAAACCAAGAGAAAATATTTGTTGTGAAAAGGAGGAAATAAAAAACGAGGAAGCGAAGCACACAAGAGAGAGAACAATAAACAGGAGGCAAGAGAGTTAGGACTCAAAGTTGTCTTCTTATACTCCCTCTGTGAGAGAACGAGAGGTGAAAGAGCTTACTCAAGAAAGAAATGAAATGAATGAAGGCATCCATCCAAAATGTTTTTGAGAACAAGGCTTATGGTTTATAGAAGATTGATGAGTGTACTTGGTGGAGGCTTTTCACTTGGTTGTCAGTTGGCGAAGATTGTAACGAGGTGTTGTTATTGGATTCTATATGTCTGGGGAGAGTTGTTTGAAAGAGAGGCCTAAGGAGGAGGAAACCAAGGGTAGTTTGGTCCTCCCCTCTGGAGGGCATGTTCAAGTTTAATGAGGACGACACAGAGAGAGGTAAGCCCTGCCAGTAAGTATTGGGGGAAAAAATTCATAAGCTCTTTAGGGGAGACAATTTTTTTTTTCTTAGATCAGTCGGCATTAGGAATTCTAATGAGGCTGAGTTGCTAGGAATCATGAGAGCTCTCTTCGTTGGGCAAGACACGGGGCAGGTGAGTTTCTCATGGAAGGTGACTTGTTGAATGGAATTCAGATGGACTAGTGTGATGAAGAGACCACTTCGAGGTTGACTCCGGTCATGAGAGAGATACGGGACCTATGTTCTTCAATAATGGGAGTGTCCTTAGTCATGTCAGGAGCTCTGCCTCTCCTGCCAATGTGGTAACTAACTTTTTGGCCAAGACTGGAGTGGAGAGAAGAGATGCTATTGTTGATTCTATAGGCACTGTTTTCGTTCTTTGGGGTTGTTGGGTTGTTTTTTTTTTTTTTTGAGCAGTAACAAATAGAAAAATATATTAATGATAAAAATATACAAAGGATGTCATCAAGGGTTAAGAGACATAAACCCAAGATAGCCAGAAAGAAAAGAGCAAAGTACAAAGAGCATAGTGCAAAAATACAAATAATGCCCTCCAAAAGATCTCAAGATAAAACACGCAAGTAGTATTAGAATCCACCCGTTTTGGTGTAGAAGTCAGCAACCCCATTTGTGTATCTTCTGACCATAACGCTCTAATTCTCTTACTATTGTGATCATTTTCCATGGAGGTCTTTTTAACCCTGCCACCCACTTCATTGCATTTGTAGAGTCTTCAATGGTCAATTTGCCCCCTCCTATTGAAGACCAAATGGTCAACGCTTTCCTAATACTGATAAGTTCTGCCTCGTTAGAATCTCGTCATGCTATGGATTCTGAGAAAACTACCGACGTCCTCCCTTTCCAATCACGCAAACACCTTATACCGGCCGAGCCTGGTTTCCTCTGGCTGTCCCATTGACATTAAATTTAAAGGTACATGCTAGAAGGGGATGCCATGGAGTTTGGACTATGTGCTTCTTTGGCCCCTGCTAAGGCAACCTTCCTAAGAAGTGAGAAAGTCTACCTCTCTGAAACCTTTGAATTCTACGCCAGATAGTAGCCATGTGTAAAGCCTCCACTTAGCCTTCTGGATAAGATCGTTTTCCTCTGCTTCCTTTAGTTCGAATATCCTAGCATTCCTCTATTTTGGGATTAGAATGGCGAATATTCCATGATCGGACGATTCCTACACATGTTTGATCAAATACCCATAATACCCCCACCATATCTATAAGGCTTGCCCACGACTTCCTAGCCACATGGCAATCAACGAACAAGTGATCATCATCCATGTGGCCACAAAATATGCAATGGAGGTTGTTGACCACCCAAGTAACCCTCTTCTGTTGAGTGTTTCCCTTGTCAATACTTTGCCGTTCAGAACACACCACACAAGGTTTGTACTCTTGGAGGGGCAAGGCCCCTCCAGGCTAGTTCACATTAGGCTCCTCCTCGTTATGTTGGGTTTCTTACTTTACTTTGTATGACTTTCTACTTCTGGGTTGTTGTATAAGCCTCTCATACCTCATCTCGTTACCTTGGTTGTACTCCTTTTTCTCTTAATGAAATTTTGTTGCCGTTTAAAAGAAAACCTTTATTTAGGTTTAAGTTTCATAAAAGACAATATTGCCTTAATGGAGACCCTCGAATAACTCATTCAAACGAGGAAGGGTGTGGCCAGTCGCCAAGTCAACCAAGTAGGTAAAAGAAAAGGTTCAAAATTGTTCCTACACTACCTAGTGACCCACTACAAGACCGAGAACGTTGTCTTGTCCATTGTTGATCATCTGTTTGGCAAAATATGGAAGGTCCTGTTGTGATTACCCAATCCTTGATGGTTCTATCATGATTACCAATATAGAAATAAAAACAAGAATAGAACAGAACAATATCTTATCAACTCAGAAAAATGTTTAAACAATACTGCAAAATTCTAGAAAAAAATCACCATCACAGTGCCACTTGTTACTAATTCAAAGAAATCTCTTTAATGTAGACCACAATATTTGGAGGAATCCATCTGGTGGAGGCAGAAAGATCTATGACTATCGCTTACATCATTTTATGATGATAAAGAAAAAATTGTCTCATGAAAGTACTGTCTTTTATCAAGTATCTGGAAAGTACCAGTCAGCATTGATTGAACTTCAAAATCGAACCACATAAGTATCACTATAAATTGGATCTATAAACTTAGGGTCATAAATAGATAAAATAATAATATGCCAGCGAATAAATTTTTAGATAATCATTACCTGCAACACCACCATCAAATGAGAGCAGACCAATAGATTTTGGTAATGCTTCTTGCAATCCTGCTACCTTTGGTTCAAGTGAAGTTATCTGCAACAGTTTGTAAATAAAAGACATGGTCCAATTAAACTTAATCACTACAGCAAAATGAATGCTAAGATTACTAACATAAAATAATGTTGCAATTTGATGTAGTGATATGTATACTGACGAGAACATTGATATGGGAAAAAAACAGAAACCAATTTACAGAACTCCAAGAGATCGACATGCTAAGATGCTTGACACTACATAACAGAATGCACCAATAGGATATCCTGATACTAGGATACCTAGTAAAATATTCATGCATAATCATGTCATCCTAGTTTCTAATGTTTGAAGTCATAATGATCTTAGTATGTTTTTGTCGTAAGAGATATACAAAAGGCAATGCAAAAATCAATGCAAAAAAAATTATATAATTAACATAAAATATGAGCTAAACAAGTTGATTACTTCACTATTCCTCCAGTATTGAAGTCTAGTTCTTCTTATCTCTCTTCAGTTCAATGGCGGATACCTCTCTCAATTGACATGCTTCTCAAGTCATAGTTATTCTTCATGAGGTAATCTAAATTCTCATCTACATGGAGAATGGTTTTGAGGGTAGTCCTATGGTGTATTTAACAGGAGTGAAACAATTGTCTTTTATAGACAAGTTGGAATCTTTGCCATCTATGGCTTTTGGTGGAAGTGCAAAGCTATCTTGGGTGATTACTACAAGGGACTTTGGTGTATATCCAAGCCAAATCTTCATAGAGATGGTTCAAGTGCCTTTGCTATAGTAGATGATCCATGTAATATTGGCTCTCTTCTTTGCAAGTTGGAGATAACTGGGGAAGTGCTTTGGTTTTTCCAATGTTCTTTTATCATTTCTTCCTTTATCCCTAATATTTTCCCTGTTCTATCCTATTTTCTTTCGTTTAGTGCATATTGTTGTGCATTCAATGTTACTATCACAAAGGCACACACAATACAAAAAATAAAAAGCTATCTATCAAGCCTTTACACGTCTACACATGCTTGTTCATATAAACAAGAGGTCAAAAGCCTGTAGTAGAGTCAGCATGTGGTGTTGATAGTAGTAGAGTCAGTATTTACTAACAAAACTACAAAAGGTTGTTACTTCAACTCACATTATGTGGTGTTGATAGTAGTGGTTAAGAAAGAAGGTAAGTGGAGCATGTGGGATCCATTTGAGCTCTTCCATGTGAAAAAATTAGGTGTTTCATAACCGAAACAATCCTAAAACAGATAGTGATCCTCCAACTTTTGAGGTGAATTCCATTTCATGGGGAGAGGGAGGGGAAGGGGTGTGTGTGGGGTGGGGTGGGGAGGGGTGTGGGGGGGTGGAAGGGGGGTGTGGGGTGTGTGTGTGGGTGGGGGGGTGGGGTGGGGTGGGGGTGGGAGGGGGCGATGTTTTATTATATTCAAACATAGACTGTAGAAATTTAACTACGAGGAGGCATCAACATAACCCGTTATTTGACCAAAATCACTAAATTTCTTTAGTTTCAAAACAATAATAAATGATAGTTAAAAAGGGTAAAAATTCTCTAAAAAACAAGTTGAGACTTGGAGAAGTCAAACCATTGCAACAAATTCCTCAAGAAGATGACTTGGTTGAGAAAAAGTGATGCAGTAAATCTCTGAGAAGATAGAGATCACCTAGAGTTCAAACTTTGCGTGGTGTGCTCTTAAAGAGAAAATTCTCACCATAATGGATCTTAGGAGGAGAGGTTTGTTGAGATCGGAAGAGAATTTTAGCTGCTCTCTTTGTGGATATCCAGAGGAAGATGTTGACCATCTTTTTGTGAATTGCCCTGTTGCTCGAAATTTGTGGCTATCTTTTGAAATCTTTGATATTCCTTGGGTATTAGCTAGAACGTGTTGGAATTTTGGGCTCATGGTCTCTAACGAGACTTGGACCTAGAGTGAAAGCAGCATGGAGCACGGTTCCATCTGTAGGGTTATGGATCATTTGGAAAGAAAGAAATTCTAGGATCTTTGAAGGAAAATCAGTCAAGGTCAGTGAACCTTTTCAAAGGGTAAAACGGAGGTTGTGTATGTGGATTCTATCCGAGAAAGAGCTCAAGGGCTAAAACCGTTCGATTTTTTTATACTGTGGGAAGGTTGTATGAGTGAGGTTGCTAGGATAGCGAGACCTTCAGTTCCTTGGGTTCCCCTAATCAAGATGTCATGAAATTCAATGTAGATGGGGTACTAGGAGAAAACCAAGTCCGACAGGGATAGACGGCATTCTTAGGACTCATACTGGGGTTACGACTTTGGTTTTCACAAAGTCGGTTGGGATTAGAGACTCAAATGAGGCGGAACTTCTTAGTATTAAGAAAGCTTTGACTTTATGGTCAGTCTATGGGCATGGGTCACTAGTGATTGAGGGGGACTCGGCAAATGCAATTGATGGGTTAAGGGGCTCAAGCGACCTCCCTGGAGATTGGTTTCCACAGTAAGGGAGATAATGGCTCTCTCTTTGGGACCAAGGTTTCCTTTGCACAAATCAGTTGCACAGCAAATGGCGTGGCCGATTTCTTTGCCAAAAGTGGAGTCAGTAATTCAGTCTCAGGAGTGCTCTTTCTATGAGTAAATAGGGGTTTTGTATAGATAATGGATTGTAATTTCTTTCATGTATTCCGTTTTGCATTGTTTGTAGTTTTGATTTTTGCTCCTTTGGTCTAGTACTCTTAGACTCTTTTTAGTTGATGTAATGGTTTTTTCATATTAATATATTTCAATTTGTTATCGCTCAAAAAAAAGGGACTGTATCAACAATATTGTCTTGGAATTTTATGATAAAGCTGAATGCTCGAAGAATGCTTCAATTCAGAGTTATGGGCCAAAAAATGATAAAATGTTGGGTCAAGGTCCAATTACATGGGTCCATGGACTTCTCACTAAAATCCATGTGGAACCATGATTCTAGAGCCCAATAGAATTCCTGCCAATAAGAGTGATGAATTTCCAAGCCTTATCTTCAAGGGTTGTGCAAAGATCCACATAAAAAAGGATGGAGCCACAAGGATGAGGTTGTGTTCACAGCTGTTCACACATTCCTCGAGTAAATATATGAACATAGCATCCACATGTGGAGCCAATGTAGGATTTTTCTAGGATTTTCCTAGTTTTATTGCTTATTTTCAAGGCTTATGTGTTATATATCTAATGGAGAAGGATATTAGAAGTGACGTGGATGGATTGGGATGAATTGATGCCAACTGAACATGCCATTCATGTGCTTGGACACCCAGGAGTGTTTGGGTTATCCCTTCTAGTGAATTTTGGTAATATTTCATGTACAAATAAGGGTCTTTGGCCCATAGCAATACACATCAGTGTTTTTTTTTTTTTTTGAAAAGTAGCAACACACATCAGTTTCAACTGAAGTCTTCTAACCTTCATAGTTATTATCTTTGTTGATTTCTTGTTGAAGTTAGAAATCCCTGAGAATTCAATTTATTTTCCATCTAGTGTTTTAATTCCCAGTTGGCGAATTTACATTCGAATGTATCCTAAGTGAGATTTGAGCTTTTTTTTCCTGAAAGAGAAACAAGTCAAGCTTTTGTCAAGATTAGGATTCTCGCTTGATTTCTACATCATTTCTTTAACTTGGATTTAGATTTCTCATTAGATCTGAACACCAAGAGATCTGTGATTTGAAGGTCCTTCAGTGATTTGAACCTAGAATTCATTACAAAGGCAGAAACATGCCACATTGATTAGTGTATGGCTTCCATCATGGGATGGCAAAATTTGGCCAGTTGCATCATGTTGATTGGTGTAAGTGCCATGGGCCACAATGCCGGCCTTTGCATAGCCCCACCTGTCATGCATAAACCATCTTAAACCACTTACCTATGGATGTAGTATATCATGTTTCGACTTCAATCCAATTTTAGATCCTGATGATAAGACCCTAGACCCTTCTATATTCAACTATAGTAGTAAACTATGCAAGAAATGATGTTCAATGAATGACTAGTAAAGTAAATATGGTCGTTGTCGTCATCATCATTATCAAAGCCATTCATTCCATCTATATAGGATTGACATATGTAATCAGATTTGGCAATATTTTCCATGAGGTGGTTGCCTACCCATATGACTTGAACCAACAACCTTGCAGCACTGAGCACTTACCAATTGTACAAGAGGCTCGTCATAAATGAAAAAGAAAACAGTTTTGTCATGCCAAGAAAAAAAAGGCAGCAGAAAGAGATACAAGAAATTATTTCAATTGCACTATAAGATGGCTAGAACTCTTCACCCAAAAGAGAAATGAAAAACAAACAACATGAAGGTACACCATGTTTTTTCCCTTTTCTTTTCCTATTTGAAATGATAATGGCTTGCTATCATTCAAAAAGAACAAAAGGAAACGAAAGAAATGATAGTGTCTTGCATAAGTTCTTTGGTTTCATTGATGAAATTTTTAACTTCTTGAAAGGGGACCAAGAAAGAAATGTTACCTTAGTTGAAATATGATCCAACAAAGCTCGAATAAGCCAAGGCATCGACCTTGATCCTAGAAGTTTGACGATAGCAAACATGTGAGGTAACCCAAAGAACCCACTGTGTAATCGAGCAAAACTCTGATATGCAGTATTCAACTCCTACAATGACGGCATAACTCCATGTCAAAAATTGAAGTAGTCAAATATTCACTTTATTTTTTTTATTTTTAACCTTTGAATGTTCACATTCAATAAATCATGCAAACATTCATCTAACACTCAAATAATAGAAATGGTTTAAAATAAAAAAATAAAAAATTATATGTGGGTAAAATTAAAAAAAAAATGATAGAAGATGCTCAAAAGAAATGTGCATAAGGAAAATTACAAAAATGACTAAATTCCCATTCCATTTTAAGCATAATAACATTTTTAATTGCAAAAAAGTCCTTTGCATATCATGTGTTGATGCAATATAAGTCTCCAAAAAATTTAATGCTTAGCCACAACTTGAAGAATATAAATTTCAAACCCGTCAATAATTGGATTTAAGGTTAATTTCAAATTCTTAAGGAAATGGCAAATTCAAAATTGAACATGGGTTTTGTAAATGAAATCCTCAGATCTCACATAAATCAATGAAGATCCAATTGAATTTGAATCTGAAGGAGAAAATTGAAACTCAAATTGACGATGCCTATCAAAGGCCCAATGCTCACTAGATGTTAATTTCAAACTGAAATTTAAACACAAGCATAATAATTAATGAACTAGAATTAAAATTGCACAAGAATTAAAATACAAAATTAAACTAGAAAGATAAAAACTCACCAAAGAGGGAGAAGAATACTTGAATTTCATGTTTATGGCTTGCATAAAAATCCTAAAAGGGGTTGACATGTCAACCTCCTCCTTTTTCTATACTTTGCTAAAAACAACCAATTCACTCTCCTACTGACACGTATCCTTGATGACATCATTATTATATTTATCCAAAATAAAAAAGAAAAAGAAAAACCCAAAATAAGCCTTTCTAAAATGGAGATTCCTCTGCTATTTTGGATCCAAAGAGATAAGACTGAAGATGTGGCAAGCATATCTTATCTTTCAAACTCGTCACTCTCCCTTGTATCAAGTAAATGGACCTCCAAAGTGAGCCAAACCAAGTCCAAAACACCTCCAATTGGGTCCGAACTCAAATGTCTATGATATGGGCCGTCTCATTCATCATTCTAGGTCCCCTTGGACTCCTTAAAGGTCCCTGTTTTGCATCATCAATTTTTTCATGCAACTGGAGCAATTTGGACAATCTTGTCAAATTCCAACATACACACCCATATGCAACTTAGAAGCTAGCCTAGTCCAGATTTTCATGAAATTTTGCATATCTCACCCATATCTACCACTTAGCTCCATCGATGTCTACTTTCTTTATGGTTTTGACATTTGATCGAAATGGAGCCAAAAATTTCATGGTCCTTATCAACTAAATCTCATTCCAAAAAGAATGTAAGACAACAACTAAAAATATTCTGTCGACAAGGAAATAAAATACTAAATGCACTACATGAAACCAAGACAAGCCATCTTCAGAATTTCAAAAAAAATATTAACTGAGAACCACAATAGAAATTAGGATTTGCATAAGGAACCGTTGGCTTCTGAATAGGATGGAGAGGTACTTTCGAAGAGCGGATAAATCGTTGAGTAGTATTGCAAAGGATGAAGTTTGGCAAGAAATCATTCTGCATCTCTGCCCATATCTGGAGCCATAGCTAGTGATTAGTTGGGATAGCCATGTAAGGCTCAATTTAAGGGGAATCACTTCACACACACCAAGGTTAAATGCACCTAATAATATCCACAATAATCATGTTTTTTCCTTCTCTAAAAGAAAAAAATATCACAATTTGGCTTTGATGATGATGAAAACGCATCTCAATCTTCTATTATTATCAATTTGTAAGATGAATGAAATATACCGTGACGGTTAGCCAACTTATTCTTTTCTTTCCCTTTTTTCCCCAAAGATGACCATATTGTAATCAGAGAAAGGGCGAAAAGATACAATACAAAAAGTATAAGGGACTCAAAAATCACATACTCACAGCACTAAGGCGAAAAGCATAATCAAACACAATATCAGTTCTAAATCAGTAATAATTTCTCCCACATAGCATATATCCAACAAAGATAATGGCCTTTCAAGATGTCTCGGTTTACTTCAATGATGTGTACCAGTCTCTAAGAGAAAACAAATCATCCTCAGTTCACCACATCATACATGATGAATAACCTTCTTTCAAATGGGAAACAGACAGCCTCATGAAGACCAAGATAGTGGAGATATCAGCATATGAGACAGAATAACCAAAAACTTAGGTATGACTTCTGGGTAGAACTTGATCACTTCTTTCAATGCTTGATCTAACAGATCCACTTTTAACAATTATTATTTTACCACTATTATTATTATTATTATTACTATGAAAACAGACAGAAATAGTATATTAAAGAAAAGTAAGAATACAGCATCTAGATGCTCCGTGTAAGAGAGGTACACAAGAGCCATCAGGGATCAGAAATAAACTACAAGCAAAGCATGCAAATACGGATCCACTCCTACCACAGAGATGCTTGCAAATACAGATCAAGCAAAGCATGCTCAATCTAACAGATCCACTCATACCACAGAGATGCTCGGTTACCATAGGCCAATCGCACATTCACCTATTTACCCAGAGAAATTGGATACCCTTTATTAACAGCAATGGAACCACCAGAAAGTTTGGATACCTTTCCATATCAATCATGGCACAACCACAAACATCAGATGCCATAGTGTAGAATCCGTGTGATTAGGAAAACACATACCATGAAGCTTGATGATGTGATTTCAGATTGTTGTCCACTGTCTACTGGATCCTAAAACAAACCAAGGAAGAACAAAGACCTACTGATCCATTAAATATTTGAGAAAATAGCCAATTCTCGAAGCACATGATGACATATTTACTATGACCCTCCTCTTTTACTGGGGTAGTCAACTTTTAGAAACTTATCTTGTAAGGCCAACCAACTGAAAATGAAACAGTAGGCCCTTGAAAAACAAGGATCAGCCAAGTCATTACTCAGAGCTACTCGACCAATGAGGCCAATTGGATAAGGAGTGGGATGTGAATAATCCATTCAGGCTCCAAACATTCCTATAGTTACCCATGCCTACGACACATACTTTGGATGATCTGTCCATTTAAATTCTGCCTTTTTTTTTTAATCAGAGACAGAAATTTAAAAAATTACTACTCCTGATTTCAATTGCTATATTGGAATGCTTCAAAAACCATGTAGATGAAGGTCGAGGCAAAAAGGTGTCCTGGAACCTTATATCCTACAGTCATGCCTAGGGATGAACCTAAGTTTGCTAGATGCAGTTAAGATAATTTCAAAGAAATATGAATATTCTTTAGTTTGTATGCTCCTGACGACAATATTAAGAAAATACAACATTATCATAAAAAAGACAACATTCATAATAAATTACAAGATTCTCCGATAAAGTTGGCCTACATGTGACCTTTGTTATAAAAAAATTCACAAACATTTTTTCTTTTTTTTTCAAAGGTTGTAAGCATGACAATATACATCTATATTGTAATGATTTTGTGATTAATAAAATGTCAACCTTTTTATATATATATATGAATATAATTATAAACATATATAAAGAAAGTGTAAGCCACTACAAGTGTAGAGCCTTAGGCCATGCTACGTGCAAGAATATCAGGAATGTAGTGAAACAAAATGGTGTAACAGGCTAGGCCTGGCCAATTCCATTACCCCCTAATTCTAAATGCATACACGGGCCAGGACCCTAGGCGAGCATTTGACTACTACACTGTAGATTATCCGGTAAGGCAACCCCAAATAGATGGGAAAGTGGAAAGAATACTGTAGATTATCTGGACAGCCAGTGTGACAAAGGTCTTAATCAGCCATGAAACAAGACACTACTTTGCCCTACAATTCCAGTAGTTTATTCAATGCCATAAAATGTCAGAATTCTTTACGTGCTCAATCATTGAGATAGATACTTAAATTATATTCTATATATACATAAGATAAGAAGGGAAGGAAGAATCTTATCATGTATGGAACTATTCAATGTTTTTGCTGCAAAATCTAAACTTATAGATATGTTGATAGTGAAGGGACATTTACATTGTCAAAACACACGAAGTCCCTAGTACGAGTAGGTCACAGAGCTCCTACTTTTAAAAGGGAGGGAGGAACATGTAAAGGATAGTATACAAAGTTAGGTTTACCCAAACAAACGTTTGACCACTATTGGATAAGCTAGATACAACTGCAGTTAGGTGGGGATCTAAATCTTTTACATTCAGAACACATGGCTAGAGACATGGTGTTCAAGGATAAAGTAAGTCAGGGTAATGGGTTGCATGCTGTGTTATTTAAAAAGTTTCACATTTTAACCACAAGGATGGCTCAAGTGGTCTAAGCTTCTAGGATTAGACTAGAGATCTTGGGTTCAACTCCCTCGGCTTAACTGAGACACGAGGCTAGGTGATTTTGTGTATCTATGAGATTAGTAACACCTCCAATATAGGACGAGGATACCCATGTTATACAAAAAAAAGTTCCCCTTATTGAAACACAAACTCAGAGACTGGAGTATCTGTTAAAAATGAGAGAAACATATAAAAAGGGAGAAATTTACTTCAAGGAGAAAGGGAGGATAAGAATGACTAAGAAAGCAATTGTCTGAGCTAATGAGAGAGAGGAATTTCCAAGAAGACATAATTTAAGAACCTTATGGTTTAAGGATGGAGATAGAAAAATGATATTCTTTCACTGCATAGAAAACAAAAGGGAAAATGGCATAAGATCTTTGATAAAAGATGAAGTTAGGATGTAGGAATCATCCACATTAAGGAATAGGTGCAAAGTCATCATCGTCATCGTCATCATCATGTCATCGTCATGATCATAATCCTCATCACCCTCATCAAATTCACCAATCATTATCACCATAATAAAGAAATGAAAATGAAAAGGATGATGAAGAAAGACATACCTGTAGTGATGTCCACAATTTCTTCTAATGTGCGTAAGCCTTACAGGAACATGGTTCAACTCTTCATCACAACCTTCATCACCATAATCTATTACCATCATCAACACACTATCATTATACATAAAAAAAAAAGACAGAAAAAGAAATACATGAACGCAATCACCAACCCCATATGGTGCGCAATCACCTCCGCCGCTGGACACAATAAATAAAATAAGAAATAATCGAATCAAATTCTAATAAGTTGTACTACAAAAAAATATAAAGGCATTCAATACTCATATTACGTAATTAATAATGATCAAACATGCAATTGATCACGTGTTAGTCACTTCTTCTCATGTGTTAATGACTTTAATGCAATCATCTATCTAACATCATCACCATCATTAAATTATCATAATTAAAAAAAGGCAAATACATACAAATTAAAAAAAGGCATACCAATAATGACTGACGTCGAACTTGTTGTAGTGCTTTTCCATCCCTTTGTCACAAAATATATCCTAACCCACTCCCCTCCCAAACAAAACCAAGAAATCACAAATCAATTTCTATCAGAAACTACCGTAACAAAAATGTAAAGATATAAAGTATTGACACGTTATATAATTCACATTGAGTAAATATTATACGTTAAGATCGTAAAAAATTTAAAATTTAGTCCAAAATCTCAATTCTTCTCGGCCTAACTCGGTTGACTCGAAAAAACTTAAGACATTGTACAATTTAAGAAAATCAATAAAACTCGGAAAAAGTCGAAAAAAAACAAACTCAAATCAATCTATAACCAAGTGAAGATGAAGTTTTGAGATTTTGAACTATTTTAATAATTACGATCTTTCATGCTACATCTTTTCACTATGCTAAAAGTGAAACGTCTAAGCCTTACCATCCTTAAAAACTATCGTCATTTTAATCATTACCATCAACACATTTCAAACCATAATCTATTACCCTCATCAAATTCACCAATCATTATACCATAATAAAGAAATGGAAATGAAAATGAAAAGGATGATGAAGAAAGACATACTGTAGTGATGTCCATAATTTCTTCTAATGTGCGTAAGCTTTAAATGGAACATGGTTCAACGTCTTCATCACAACCTTCATCACCATAATCTATTTACCATCATAAACACACTATCATTATACATAAAAAAAAAAAGGACAGAAAAAGAAATACTGAACGCAATCACCAACCCCATATGGTGCGCAATCACCCCGCCACTGGGCACAATAAATAAAATAAGAAATAATCGAATCAAATTCTAATAAGTTGTACTACAATAACAATATAAAGACATTCAATACTCACATGTTACGTAATTAATAATGATCAAACATGCAATTGATCACGTGTTAGTCACTTCTTCTCATGTGTTAATGACTTTAATGCAATCATCTATCTAATATCATCACCATCATTAAATTATATAATTAAAAAAGGCAAACACATACAAATTAAAAAAAGGCATACCAATAATGACTGATGTCGCTGACTTCTTGTAGTGCTTGAAAACATGTAATTGATTGCGTTTCCATCCCTTTGTCACAAAATATATCCTACACCCACTCCCCTCCCCAAACAAAACAAGAAATCATCAAATCAATTTCTATCAGAAACTACCGTAACAAAAATGTAAAGATATAAAGTATTGACACGTTATATAATTACATTGAGCAAATATTATATGTTAAGATCGTAAAAAAATTAAAATTTAGTCCAAAATCTCAATTCTTCTCAGCCCAACTCGGTTGACTCGAAAAAACTTAGCATTGTACAATTTAAGAAAATCAATAAAACTCTGCAAAACTCGGTAAAAGTCGAAAAACCAACAAACTCAAATCAATCTATAACCAAGTGAAGATGAAGTTTTGAGATTTTGAACTATTTTAATAATTACGATCTTTCATGCTACATCTTTCTCACTATGCTAAAAGTGAAACGTCCTAAGCCTTATCATCCTTAAAAACTATCATCATTTTAATCCATTACCATCACACATTTCAAACCATAATCTATTACCCTCATCGAATTCACCAATCATTATCACCATAAAAAGAAATGAAAATGAAAAGGATGATGAAGAAAGACATACCTGTAGTGATGACCATAATTTCTTCTAATGTGCGTAAGCTTTAAATGGATTATGTTTCAACGTCTTCATCACAACCTTTATCACCATAATCTATTACCTTCATCAACACACTATCATTATACATAAAAAAAAAAAAAAGATAAAGAAAAAGTCAGAAAAAGACATACTTGAATGCAATCACGAACCCCATAAGGTGCGCTAACCTCTGCCACTGGGCATAATAAATAAAATAAGAAATAATCGAATCAAATTCTAATAAGTTGTACAACAATAACAATATAAAGACATTTATTACCCACAGGTTACGTGTCAGTGACTTATTCTTTTTGTTGTAGATGTGTCTCATTCCCCCCTCCCCTCACCTCCAAACAAAAACAAGAAATGGTCAAATGTAATTATAGTGAAAAGTACTGCAACAAAAATGTAAAGATATTAAATATCCACACGTTACATACTTTATAATGATCAAACATTATTTGTTAAGATCGCAAACATTCTAAAATTTAGTCCAAAATCTCAATTTTACTCAACATAACTCAGTTGACTAGAAAAAACTAGAGACATTGAAAAACTTAAGAGGATCAAATAAACACCGCAAAACTCGGTAAAAAAAAAAAATCAACAAATTCTATCAACAAACTCAAATCAATTTATGAATAAGTGAAGCTCAAGTTTTGAAATTTGAACTATTTAACTAATTACGATCATTGATGTTACATCTTTTTATCACTAGTCTAAAAGCGAAACGTCTAAGCCTTATTATCCATCTTCAAAACCAATCATCGTTGTTTTCCATTGCCATCAACACAATTCAAAACGTAATCTATTACCGTCATCACCATCATCTATTTCATATTCATTATAATAAATTAAAAAAAATGCATACACATTCAAAAACTGAAAGAAGAGCATACCAATATTGATGTTGATGATTTGTTGTAGTGGTTGCAAACTTGTAATTCATCGTGTCAGTGACTTCTTCTCTTTCTTGAAGTTGTGTCACATATCCATCTTTATCACAATATCTTCCTATACTACCCCCCACCACCACTCTCTAAACAAAAACAAGAAATGATCAAATCAAATTGAATAGTGAATTCTACTTCAAGAATGTTATCATCTCATGGTTTTCTAATAGAAGATAATGATTGTTGAACACCACTCCACACTATGAGAAATCTTTATTGAGACATTCCATCCTATCTTCTCCCAATCTAAACAGACCCATCATATATAGAGTTTAGGTCAAAGGATGAACAGTTATTATAGTAGTAGTGCTTCCATGTTCTCAAAATCGAATAAACATTTCGTTCTTCCATCCTAGCTTCCCTTCCATCGGTTGATATCTGCAGTTCTCAAATTCTTGTTCTTTATAAGAAATATTTCAAAGAAAGGATGCCTGTCTTTCTATAAAATGCTACAGAACTTGGACCCATCAAAGAATATGCAAGGAAAGAACAAAAATATATGAAATCCCATCTAACATAGTTCTTAATGCTTGTATTCATGTAACCAACCATCTAGATCTATATACTGATGTACACACATACATGATAGATGTAATTACTCAGATTTGGATAGATCAAAAGAAATCATCATCTTCCATCTCCAATGATGTCATGAAGTAGAGGTCCTGAAGCATTCACAAGTGAGCTCTCTGCATGAAGTAATGTGCTTGAATTTGATGACATGGTCACGTGGCTGTTTGTATATGTAGTAGCAGATGAGGTAGAAGTATCACTCATAAAGCTACTAACATCCCTAAAAGGAAGATCTGTTAGGTAACCTGGCTTTGATGTTACAGTGGACACTTCAATGTCACCTAACAGCATCGCTATCACCCGTGACATGGGAGGGCGAAGTGCTGTTGAGGCTTGAATGCATAAAAGGGCTACACGTATCATGCGAAGAGCTTCTCCTTCATCAAACTTCGAGAGTGTTGGGTCAACTAATTCATATAGATGCCAAGCCTAAGATTTCATAGGAAATCAAACAGCAGATTACACATTGAAATATTAAAGTTTAAGAAACAATATAGTCATTAACCATAATTAAGGAAAAATTAATGTGTAGTACATGTTGAACTATTGAATATGTACAGTTCAATAAAACTGAATAAATTTGAAATATAGTTCAGGAAGGACAAACATCTTTTCTGTACAAATCCATTTCTAAAAATTAGCTAGCTATATTAAGTAGTTATTGTTGTTGAAATGATATTCATAATATTTTATTTGATCTATGATTCTTAAATGAGTGCCAAAAATATGAAGGTATTTCCAAAATGAAAATGCAGTATCAGAGATAATAAATGCTTAGATCATACCTATGTGTAAGTGAAAATTTCCAACCTAGCTCAAAAGCTCAAACGAGCACCATAAGCTCCAAGCTAAGTGGGAAGCATGCCATCTCTCCCCAACTCTTAATACCCTCCACCATCCCCCTCGACTTGGATTCATACTCAATTTGTTCCCATTCTAAGCTATACTTGTGAATTAACAAATTCTACACACGCTAACCTTTATGATAGCCTTTAAAACCATATTCAAGCTGTCTCTAGAAGGTCCTTATCCAAGAATAGAGCTTTTGATGAAACCATTTCCATGATCACGAAGTGAGCTCTGCATTTGTTGCACACATGCATGGGCTAGTTGCCTAGCATATATAGAAAAATGTATGTATACATGTATGGGGGTGTGGAGAATCTAGACCATAGTTGGAAAGATGGCCCATAGGGTTTAGAAGTCATCCACCTATGATTAATCAATCATCTATACCACCCTTTTCTGCTAAAGTTCAATTTTGATATGGTTCAACATCCATCTACTGATCTTGATTGTTGAATTGAATAACACCAAGAAATGTATTAAACAACTAAATGTTGAAGCCCAAAATCAAGGTTAATGATGACTTGATGGGACCCAATTTTGATAACTTCTAAGATCACATAATTCATGCCTAATCATCCCATCTAACATGTCAAAGAGTGGGTCCAGCACTGACATGTCATGTCAAAACCCAAGCTACAATGCTGAGATTGGTTTAATATCTCATGGGATGTCCACAAACAGAACAGCTCATATGTCTATACCCAATATGGGAAGTCATTTTTGGTGCGTGCATGCACAACAACACACACACACACACACAAATGTAACTCCGTCTCTTCCTGAATTGAATACCTACCCAAATTAGACATCAGTCTAACTGATATCCACCATTGAATTATGTACCAAAAAATACTTACATGCAGATTGCAATATTGGTATGGTAGAAAATCATAATAGTATCAAATCCAACATAATGTCTAAATTTTTGCCACTACAAGCAGGGATAATAAGCTTCCATTCTACCAAAATACTAAAAGCACTTTTAGTTTTGGTTACATACAATCTTACCCTAATTTTTAGTCAATTATTAACAGAGACTAGAATAATTTGGGCACTGCATCTTACTGAATCTGTAGGTATGTGTATTTGTTTTTAGTTTTGAATGAATGAAGAATATATATTTTGAGAATTACAATTGCCAAACAAATTCAATTGGTATTAGTACTTTTTAACACAATTCTTTAATGAGACATACCCATTCAAGGAGATACATCTTCTCAAGATCCACACTCGTGCTCGAGTTTGGCCTTCCACTTAGAATCTCAAGAAACTACTCCAAATGCAAAAACATCAGCCTTTTCTGTCAAATGCCCATGCATTGCATATTCCGGTGCAAGATAGCCACTTCAAGAAGTCCACAAGTGTGTGATAATCAGTGCAGATGAGTTAGCAGTGACGACAATGTATATTTTAAGATGGATAAGTAACAATAAAAGATAACATTAGAAAAAAAACACATTTGGGAGACATTGAACACAGCCGAATTTATGAGAAAATGAGGTAAAGTTGTTTATGTGGTCTGGGATGTAGATGGAAGACTGAAAGGTTGCAAGTAGAAAGAACAAGGAGAAGAAGGAGGTCATTGGAAATATGAGTAAAAGGGGTAAGGAAGAATACTATAGATTTTTGGGTAAGAGGAAATGGTTATTGATAGCAAAGAATAGGAGAGTACAAGTCAAAAAGTAGGCTTCAGATAGTAAGAATTAGTGGCTATTATGATGATGACTGACTGGATGATCAGTGTAAACCTACATTACAAATAAAAAGTCATGATAAGTTGAAAACAAGAGGACCAGAAGTGCTTACATAGTCCCTGCAACACATGTACTTATGTGGGTCACTTTGTCATCACAAAGCTTAGCTAAACCAAAATCTGAAATCTTGGGGTTCAGATCAGCATCAAGAAGAATATTGCTGCCCTTCACATCTCTATGTATAATTCGAGGCCTTGATTCCTCATGAAGGTAAGCTAAACCTCTTGCTGTCCCCAAGCATATCTCAAAGCGAGTTTGCCAATCAAGATGCAAATTGTTCTTTCCTGCAATGCAATGCTGCATTAGTACTGTTGTTCTATATTGATACAAATAAGAAAGGAAAATAAGTAGGGTCATTTTCATCGCATGAAAAAGATCTTGAGTTGATGCATTCCATGAGGTTCAGTTAAAAGAAAAATAACAAAATTATTGTTTATACTGATGTTGGTACCCATTAGTATTCCCTCCCTGTTGGATAATTCACTTCTCAACAAACTAATATGTTCAGATGGTGAGAATCAACATGAGATGGGCTATTTAAAAAATATCTCCTGTATGGGATATTTTGTTGCCTATTAGTATCAAGTGGCTTGCAAATGAATAGCTACCAAAATGTCATAGTGGAGAATCTAAAAGTTATCTCCATCCACGATAGATTCCACCATTGAAATGGTTTGGATCACCAACAAATTGGTATCTTACTCTCTGTCTCACACACACCCATACACTGAAGTTTGAGAAAAATGGTTCAATCAAGTTCATAAACTTGATTTCAGAGTCATCTTTACTTTGTTCTTGGAAAGAATTCTTTTATATGCTTCTATGTTTAGCTTATCAAAACAGAATGACACCAAAAGAAAAAAAAAGTACTACATAAAAAGGAAATGGCATGGCTCTATACCAAAAAGTGCCTGATCAAGACTCTTGTTTTCCAGATATTCATAAACTAGGAGTCGTTTGTCTCCTTCAATGCAAAATCCATACAATTTCACAAGATTTCGTTGTTGAACAGCAGATATAGCAGAAATTTCAGCTATGAACTGGTCTTTTCCTTGATGAGATGCTACCGAGAGTTGCTTCACAGCTACTATCTGCCCATCTGTAAGTGTACCCTGCAATATAAGACATATCCATGAAAAGGAAAATAACTAGCCTTATAATAGGTGGCTTTCATGTGTATATGTACATGTAACATACATTTATTGTAAGTGGAGTAAAATAACTCTGGAATAAACAAAGGCATCATATCCTTCGTCACCTAGCACCCCTTCAACCCCTTCCATCCAAGTTTTTAAAGGTCTACACCTCCTTCTCGTCCCTTCTACTTGCGTGCTCTCAATTTTTCATCAAGGGCTGTTTCTGGTCTCCTAATATATGCCCAAACCATATGAGGTGACTTCCCTCAATTTCTCATCTATTGGTGTTGCTTCAAATATTTCTTTATGTGTTCATTGCTAATTCTATTTTCTAGCATAACTCTACTCATCCATTTTAGAATATGCTTTCTATTACTATTACCTGCACACTTCTTTTTCCTTTTTTTTTTGAAAGGTAACTTCATTAATCACAAACACAATACAAGAAAAGGCAGGCAACAAAAGACCCACCACACGGAGAATTACCAAAACATACAAGCAAAAACCCGCCCCAAATTACAAAAAATTATTGAATATTTCCGTAGTTAAAGTCAACCCCTAACCAGCCATATCATCTACAACAGAATTAGCTGACCGAGGAGCCCAAATAATCTTAAAATCACAAGTAGCAATAGAATGTCGAATCCTCTTGATTTTATCCAAAAAAATCCAATGGTACTGAGGCCCCGAACCCACCCCACCACAATCTTAGAATCACCTTTGAAGCAGCCTGAGTAGGATTAGGTTGGGTAAGAACGGGTGACTCGGTCGATAGGATTTGATCGGGTTAGGTGAATGGAGTTAATGGGTATTTAATGAGAAAAACTTGGGATTTAAATGGGCTAATTGGACATTAAATGGGCAAAAGGGGGTTAGATGCTACATGGGTGCATGAATAAGGTTGATGGCATCTAACGAATTGACGGGTGTAATGTATCACATGGTGGGGCAGATGGTGGTCAACAGGTATGTCTTGGGTAGTCAAAGGGTTGGTGAGATTATAATAAAGAAAACAAAGGGGAGGAAAAGGGTTAGGTTGAGTGGGAAGAGGGACGGGGGTCAAAGTTGGAAAGGGTGAGATGGAGAAACGAGGAAAAAGGGAGATGGAACTGGCAACAGAATCGGCCAGCAAAGGTAGCAGGCATAGACGTGGGAGGGCGACAAGGAGGCTGAAGTGTGGACATTCAAAGGGTTGCGCATAGGTGGGGGAGGCGATGGTAGGAACTGGGTGTGTAGGGTCTGGTTGTGGCTTGGCTGAGAAAGACGCATTGGTGAACAGGACGGCCAATTTTGTGTTGGGTTAGAGATGTAGGCGATGGAGGCAAGGTTGTTGGATCTGATTGGTTTTGGAGGAAGGGTTGTGGGCGGCAATGGAGAAGATCTGGGTGAATGGGAATGGTGGGTTGGTCGATTGGCAGGCCGGCCCTGACTATAGGCGGCATAGGCCGCCGCCTAGGGCCCCCAAAATAGGTCTAAAAAATAACCTGCAGTAGCCCCCCTGATTTTAGGGCCTCTGCAGTAGGGCCCCATCTTAACAGTTTTGCCTAGGGCCTCTGAGATTTTAGGGTATCTCAGGGTTGGCACTGTCGATTGGGTGGCTGGGTGACGATGGGAATGGAAGTGGGTCAAGTCAAAACCATGAGTGAATGGGAAATTAATGCATGGGTGGTAAATAGAGATGGGTTCGTTTGGTGTTGGCATCAATGGTTGGAAGAGTGGTGTTGTAGCAGACACTTGGCTCGAATCTGGTGGTCGGTAGGCAATGGTTGTGATGGCAAATCTGAGGGACATAACAACTTTTGGTGAAGGCGGAGAAGATGGTGACTCATGTTGGCAACGCCTCTGTTTGGGTTGCTCCAACATGGACGAAATCTGAGTAATACGGGATGGGGTCTCGCGAGATGTAGATCTGGGAACCCTAAATGTAACGACCCATCCCGCTAAACAATATTGTCCGCTTTGGGCCTACTCACGGACCCGCACGGCTTTGCTTTGGCGACCAACCACTGTTGCTCCCAAAAGGCCTTGTGCTAGAAGGAGGAAGGCTACTACTATATACCAGGAATTTCCAATGCCACTAGCAATGTGGGACTTTTTGGGCCAGGGTATTACACTAAACCCTGCACCGTGACCATCTCGTGAAGAATAAGACGAACGGGAATCCACTCGGAGAGGGAGAAGAGAAGAATAAAAAATTCCAATTTCAATTCATTCATCAATAATCCCTAATACAATTCTAAATGGGGTATTTATAACCTAATCCTAAAAATTAGCTAGTAATTAAAAACCGAAAATAACAAGAAAATAAAAAGAAAAATACATTAATCTTGTCGAAATAAAAAACTCAAGTCAACTGGGTTTTCAATCTTTTTCTTAACACGTTGCCAGCAGACATGCCATGCATGCCATATGTGTTTTCAGGTAAATAGAACTAAACCCACAAGAGGTGGAACTCTTATGCTTTTACACCTCAAATTATGACATGCAAAATACCAAATTTTGATTGGAGAGGTAACACAATGTTTGATTTTTGTGCTATATGTATTTACATTAAAATTGATAACAATACAATCTACCATTTATGTTCAAAATTGAATGCAATTTTGGAGTACAATCAAGTGGTTATAGAGTAATCTACAAAATCCTTAAGCACCTGTTGTTTGAACTATCAATTATGAAGTTATTAGCCACCACGTTCCTGCACAAAATACATTACATAAAGTGCATAGTCAGGGCCATAGTGTTCAAACAAAGGAAACCACGACGCAGCAAAAAAACAAGCATTCACACAAACACATGAGATTTATGTGGTTTAGCAATGGCATACATCCATAGTGAGATGGGAGCAATTTCACTATCTTTCAAAGATTTACAATACTCTCTTCTTCATGCCTATCTCAATAGAAATGAATCACGTAACCCTAGAAATCACTCAAAGATATGATATATAAGTGTATGTATGCATCTGAACCCCATTAACAGGGGGCATTGGCCCCCTGACCCTTGTCTCAGGGATAAGTACCCTTGAAATATATGATCTACAAGTGTGGGATGGATATTTACATTATTTGGAATTATTTTCTGGATTTTCGATAATGGTCATATTTCGGGTCTAATACAATGTCCGGTCGACTTAAAATTGGCTTCATTGGATGGTGTATTCAGTTATCCATCCAACAAGCCCAAATTAGTGCAATCCAACATGTAATAGAGGTTATAACCTATTTTATGATAAGGTGTTCTAAAGTGATGAGTTAGTCCTACATGAATTATAAAGTGATGAGTTAGTCCTACATGAATTATGTTTGAAATCTATCATGTAGACAACCTTATAAATGGTCACGAAAGCCACAGTGCTAAAGGAATTAAGTTGGATTTGAATTTATACTTTTTTGTTAAATTGACTGTGGAGTTTTGAAAAGCTTTGGCCCAAACTCACATAGAAAAGTATTCCAATGAGATGGTGTGGTAGGGTGGCTTTCTCTTTAGTTTTTCCTTCAAGGCTTGGATCGAAATTTTACAAGAGCACATAGCTAATTAAGAATAAATCATTATCCATCAATTACTACCAGTACTTCTTTAATTCATTTCAGTTTATTTAAATTAGATGAGGAATTTCTTGAATATTTCATATATTGAAGTTGAGTAGTCAAGAATTCATTGTTGGGCATGTTTGTTGTGAAAGCTCTTATTTCATGGATGGTAAGTAAGGGAAAGGGAAGGATGTTTGTGGTTTATTTTTTTACTCTCTGCTTCTTTGTTTTTCCCTTTCTTTGGTGGTTCTGAGTATATATCTCTTATACTCAGATTCCGCTGTATACTTTCTGTATTTCCTTACTTTTCTTAATGATATTTAGTCAATGTTTCAAAAAAGATTAGATGGTTATCTTGCAATGTTTCATTTTGGCTTTGGTATAAATCTCTTTTATCTCTTTTCTACTTCTGACTTTTTCCCCATCAATAAAATCTTGTTATTGTTTCAAACAAAAAAAAGATAAGATAGTTATGCATTTTAATTAGGGATGCAAATCAGGCGAGTAAAAACCAGATCTGCCTAGATCCAAATTGAAAATTACTAGGGTCATACCCAAATTAAAAGACACGGATCGGGTCAGTTCGGTGTGAATCCAACCCAACCTAAGCCAAGTTGCATTCCCAATTTTAATGTACATTCGGATGACCAGGAACTGCAAAACGTGGTAATAGGTCAAATTTTTCATCACAAATTATTCCATTTCAATGTATGTTTGGTGAGCAAGAAATGGATAAAAGTGAATGTCGAAAAGTGGGATGACCATCTAGCCAAATGAAACACAAAGCACTTATAATCTAAGAAACATTAAAACATACTGATACAATAAGAGAAGTAAAGGTGAAAGGAGAAAAAAATAAAGTACAAAGTGACAGATGGTATAAAAGACTTGTATCAGAGCTACATAAACACCGACAGCTACAAAAACCAAACCAAAAGGAATGAGACCACACCCTTCCACAAACTCACAACCCTCAACTACAAAACAGAGACATGTGATACATATATACAATGCTCAAACAATTACAAAAAGTAAAGGAGCAATTTTGTTGCATCTTTTACGTACAATTGCAAACCTCGCTCTCCAACCCAAGAGGGAAATATTCTTGATAATTGGTTGTAAGATAAATCTCTACATCAATACAAATTAGCATAAGTTAAAATACACACCATGAAACTAATGAAGGATTAAACTAATAAATGTTAGCTATTAAACACCTTTATGAATATATATCAAATTCTAGAATTGCTGATTTGAAAGAAATGGTTGAATTGCTAAGAGGAAAAGAACAGATAAAAATGGATTTTTTTAAGAAGAATCTGGAAAATTAATGAAATTTTATGAGAAATAAAACAAAATATATTTTATCCCAAAATACAGAAATCCAGAAATTGTATGCAAGGTTGAAATTGAATCTACCTGATGAGAATCAACATCAATTTGAATATTTTTGGCAACACGATGATTATTCCTACCGTGAAATCAGGAATCACATTGGGTGAGTATTTTTTTGGATCATTTTCCACATGACATTTGTACGAAATAATGTCCTGATAATGTTAAAGTGATGGGAAACACATGTAAGACTACCAAACTGCCACCAGTTCAGGTTTCTGAGTTTCAGCATATCAACAACCCAAAACACAATAGAAAGAACTACTATGCTTAGTCAAAATAACTCACCAGTAGGCATAAGCTAAGCCCATTAGAGGTTAAAACCATAATTAGAAAAAGTACAGTTTGTAAATAGAGTTAAAATAATAAAACTAAGAATGCAGTAGAAAATTATGTGAAATAAACTTACATTGTGGTCAGTGATGAACTTTTATTGGAAGGCAATGATCCAGAAAGACTATTATTTCCAAGAAACCTGTTTATTGAAGCAAGGCAAATAAGTATACTCATAAAATACTTTTTTAAACATATTCAAAAAAATCTGCTAAAAAGGACTGAATAATTGCTACATATTTACTCACAAGTAAACAAGTGAATCCAAATTGAAGAGAGAGTCTGGAATTCGGCAGTTAAATTGTTGAAGCTCAAATCCCTGCAATAATCCAAACAATATTACAAAAATACAAGAATAAGAAAGATGTAATCCTTTGACAATTCCATCTTTTTAGAAGTTGCAGATATATAAGTTGCTAAATTGCAGAGAATTCCACTTCCCTTTTTTCTGCCACGACATTCGAATATGTGAAGCTAACTTTCATATTTTTCACTGATTTTAGCAGCCTCGTCTGTTGAGAATAGAAAGGGACAGCCACCAACCCTGTAGGCAAGGATGTAGCTGAGCTGTGGTTCAAAGCATCTCTCTAAGGAGAGACATTCCCTTCCACTCTCTTTCCCAATTTTATTTTATAAAATCCTATTTTCGAGAGATTTCTATGTTGTAGAGATCCTTTCTAGGATTTTCTTTCTTCTTTTTGGGGATATTAGGTCTCAATTCAAACAAATAAAAATTGGGATTCTTTATGCCCCCTTTGAAATGTATTAGAGAGATTTTGGAGAGCTCTCTTCTAGGGTTTTTAAGAGATCTCTTGTATGTGAAATTGCGGAGTAGGTGAGCTTTTTTATTTGTGCATGACATATTGCAATTCTCCCATTCTATTTCTTGATAATGAAGTCATCTACCTTTTCACCCATAGATATAGACATCACTATTGAACTACATTAAATTGTCTCTCCTTGTGTAGTATGCATATGAGTTGAATTTTATGTTGATTTATTTGAATTGCACCTTTTCCACATCATAACACTATTATCTATCTAATGAAGTGTACAACAATATGTCTCCTTTAAGATACTCAATCCATCTGATGAAAATGGAAATTTCCAACCAATACTCCACATTTAATAGGACAACAATTACAAATGATCATCTGATGGACCAGATTTTGAGCAGCTCACATCCAATATGGACTCACTGTATGAAGGATTAGATGAGCAAATTTTAGGCTAATATACATTTTGTTGGGTCTAACAGACACTCTATCAAACACCTTATATATCCTCACACTAATATTTTTCTATTGCAAATATGAAGTACCTACATGCATCCCATGATATATAGAACTCACAGTTGTTTCAATGAGGTATAATCTCCAATGTTAGATGGAATAGTACCAGAGAGCATATTACTTCTCAAGATTCTGTTGAAAGCATAAAAGCCATTTGACCATATCATTGCAAATTTCAGAAATATGTAGCCAATAGAAAGTGCTAACAGAGCAGTATAAAAGCATTGAACAAGAAAAGAGCGGACAAAATGAAGGGATATTGGGATTCCTGTATACGAAGAATCAGGAAAAGATCGATTGAAATCTCTCTCTTTCTCGGATTACCAGAGGATTGGCAGCAGGGTGAGCAGATCGGTTTGCAGTGGGGTTGTGCAAAACGACGGGCAAATCTGGGGTTTTTTCAGATCTGCGAGTGGAGGCATCACACGCCAGAGTCAGCCAGATCTGAGCAGATCTACAGGTCAGTTTGCAAAGAGGGCAGCAGCGCCGGAAACAGAAGCTGCAACCTCGTCGAGCGTCAGAGAAAGGGAGGCGACAGAGGCAGCTGCTGCGAGCGGCAAACACAAAATTTGTCTGCGTCGGATCGGAAAAGAAGAAGGGGTTGAGCAGGAAGGGAACCCAGAAAGCATCGCCGTAGAAAAGGGAAGAAACACGGCTCAACGGCTTTAAAATTTGAACTTCTAGCCGTTGAGGTGGACGAAGATTCTTCGTCACCTTTGAAAACCGGCGTCCTTTTTTTTGCAAAATTACACAAAATTTGAACGATGACACGTCCGCTTATTTGAGAGAATTTTGAGGATTTTCTAAAGAGGCCTGCATTTCTTATAATGTTATAAAAAATCTCTACGGTTTGGTAGAATTTTAAATAAGCTCTTGGTTTGATATTTTTAAAGGTTTAATTTTCAAATTTTCAAGTTGTCCTCCCATATTTTATCATTTGAATAATGTGTATTTCTAAAATTTCTCAAATTAAATATCCGGACTAATTACGATAGCCTAAAAAATACTTTAAAATTCAAGGTCTTTTGACACTCCCAAATGCTTAAAACACAGTGTTTTACAAATAAGGGTATCCCTCGGCTGTGCCAAAAATATACTTGGGAGTGTCAAAAGACCTTGAAGTTTAAAGTATTTTTATCAGGTTATCGTAATTAGTCCGGATATTCAATTTCAGAAATTTTAAATACACAGTGCTTAAAAAATAATTTTAAAGTTTTAAAGGAGATTTTATTATTTAACGGCAACATAGACAGTTATTTTTTAACACTGTGTATTTCCAAAATTTCTCAAATTGAATATCCGGACTAACTACGATAACCTGATAAAAATACTTTAAGACTTTAAGGTCTTTTGACACTTCCAAATGTGTTTTGGCACAGCCAAGGGATACCCTTATTTGTAAAACACTGTATTTTAAGCATTTGAGAGTGTCAAAAGACCTTAAATTCTTAAAGATTTTTATCAGCTATCGTAATTAGTCCGGATATTCAATTTGAGAAATTTTGGAAATACACAGTGCTTAAAAAATAACTTTAAAATTAAAAAAAAAAATTATTTAAATAATACAGCATTACTATAGCATCATCAGCAATTCCTTCGGAGGATCTTAGGATCCTTCGAACAATTTGACTGTGTAGTCGAATTGTCCGAAGGATCATTCGAATAATTTTTCAGAATGGGAGGGTAAAATGGCAATTTCACTTGAAAATTTGAAAACGGATGTCTAGTAACAGATTTTCCAGGTGTCTAAATGGGGGGCCTTTTTAAATGTACATTAAGAGACCCACTTAGTGTTAACTTATTTGACTAAAAGTTACATTTTATAGTTACTTGATAAAGACTTTCGTTTGTTTTTAATATTCTAACGTTCTCCAGAAAAAAATTATTGGAAAATTTCAAATGTCTTAATTTAAATGAGAAATCCAAATTTGAAAATTTATGAATTTTTTAGAAAATTTTCAGATGTCTTTCAATTCCAATGCCAACTGAGAATTTATCTAAGAATGGGAAAACTGAATTTCGACTAAAAAAACTCACCAAAACCCAATTTCTCTTTACATTATAGGATTAAGGCTCAAAATCTAAAGGGAAACAAACTCAAGAACATGTGAATTTCAAATGAATGCTAGCGTTGAATTACAAGAATTAAAATTTAATTTAAAGCAAAGAAAAACAATTGCAATAATTAATTTTTAATGCAAATCAAATAATCAAATAAAAAGAACAGTAAAGAGAACTGGAACTTATTTGCAAAAGCAATGCAAAAACTAAAATTAAGGATGATTTAGAATTTGACCAAGCAACTCTATTTATAGTAAAATTTGCAAAACTATTTACAACATTGTGATGAGGGCATACAGCCTATCCAACCTATTGATCCACACTCAGATTCATCTTCAGTTAGCCTTGATCCAGTAGAGCAGATTGTTATGGTTTATTTGGAGCATTTTGATCATGGACAGTTAAGTTGGACTCCGTCTAATAAATCCACTCATTTAATTAAGCAAAGTGGGCTCAGGAAGCCTATTAAGGCCCAAGCCCAAAGCCTCATTCTCCAAGCCCAAGATCGTCCAAGCCCAAAACATTCTCCAAGTGACACATGGCAGCCCTAGGAAGGTTTCTCCTTGCAAGTAGCGTGTGATGTATAGAAAGAAAGGAGGTAAAAGTAAGGAGGTGGAGAAAGGAGGTGGAAGATAGGAGGTGCAAGAGGAGGTGGTCAAATTTTACAAGGAAGGAAAGGAGGTGGCCTCAAGTCACCTACTTAGTTTACCTCATTAGCTTATTTATCTTTTATCTTAGTCATAGGTTATTTTTAAATTACATGTGTAAGGTGAGGATTGAAGGGTCTAAATAAGGCTACATTCTATCCTTAGTTTATTTTTATTTTAAGGTTTTTAAAAGGCAATTGCCTCCTTTAGTTATGTTTTCCTCTATAAATATTCCATGTACTCCATTCGAATTTCACACAATTGGAATAAGATTTGAACTTTATTTTTTAGAGAGGATTTCTCTTGGACTCTTAGAAGTTGTTCTTGAAGATTGATGGACTCCAATTTTTGCCCATAGCAAGTAAGTACCAGTGCATTGTTGAATTCAATTAATTTTTCATGGTTTCTCTTGATTAGGTTGGGCTTATCGAATTCAATTATTTTTTTCATGGTTTCTCTTGAAGAGCTAATTCTAAGAAGACCATAGACTAATTTGAATTCTTCAAAAACTTGTGCAATCGGTTTGAAATTTGTTTGAGCAATTCCTTACCAAGCCAGAATCCCTTTACAAATAAGTAATCGACTGCACGGGTCTTGCAAAGACCATTCTCTAAAATCAGCTAGCCTACAGGTGAATTACATAAATTCAACCCTTGGCATGCATCACATTGCCACCTATGGACGATTGCCATATGATACCTCCTTAAATAACTTAACGTCATTCCCTTTGATTTCATTAAACTCAAAAAAAAAAAAACTAAAAGGAACTTCCTATCCTTTTGTGCCACCTCTCAGTGTTCATTTGGGAATTGTTGCTAAGACAAGCTCCAAGATTTTAGGGATGCTTATAATTTTAGGGATTTCAAACTACATTGAGTTTTCATTAACTTTTTGGTAAGGAATGCCATAACTTTTCCCTACTCCAAGCATATGGGCGATGTAATTGGGTACTTGGAGACCCAAGCACCATAAATGAGTCCTTAGGTCCATATATATTGAGGTCAAGAGCTCAATCAAAGATGATCTAATTGAAGGTGAAGCTTCCATCTCTCAAGCACCCAAGATTTTTTATCTAAGAAGAATTGAAGATTTCATCCATTTTATGCATGAAGTTTCAGACTAATTCCCTCAATTGAAACTACCACCATAGAGACTTTAGTCTTAAAACTACTCAATTAACCATAATTGAGTATGCCAAAGACAATGGTGCCTAAGACTCGCTTCAAACGCCCAAAAGCCACTCTGATTAACCCAAAATTACCCTAAGATTATGAGATATAAACGCCAACACCTGAAATAACCCAAAACCCTAAAACCCGTTATTACTGTGCAAGCCCAAAAAGCTTCAATCAAATACATCGGAGTGTCTATTTCCAATAAAGTTTGTACGGTGGTCCGATTTTAATACCTAGTAATTTTCTAAAAGGTCAAACCTTAAAAAAATGTTGCCCTGAGTAGGTTTTAAAAGTTCGCTCAGATCGACCAAAAATGTGCCTTGTTGCACCAACCCTTTATTTCCCTTCCTTTGCTTGCAAGCAACATGGTTCACCCCCATCTGGGCAACCTTCTACCATCGGCCTCATGGCCAAAGCTCGATCAAGCCTTCTACCTTACAGCCCTAGTGGCCCTTCCCCAACCAAGTCACTCTTTGTCTACTCATGGGATAGCTCTCATGGGCAACGCTCTCCCTTTCCTTCAAATTTCATTTTCTTTAAAAAGAGGCATGTGGTCCCTTTCATAGGGTCTCCCTCTCTCCTCTCACGGTCACTCTCTCTTTACCTATCAATCTCTCTTAAGATTTCGATCTCTCATTCTCTAAAAGTCTCTCGCTCTCTCTCTTGGTAGAAATCATTATCCTCTCCCTGAACTGCATTCCTCTTCCATTTCTCAGGCCGGTTTCTTCTCCGTTTTCCCCTTTTCTTTTTGTAAGTTTTTTAAATTTAGTTTTGATTTCAATCAAATAGAAATCTTGTTTTTATTAGGGAAGATTGGTTTTAAAAAAGAAGAAGGATTTATTGTAAATAAAATGGGTTTCTAAAAACTATCTTCTTCTTCTCCGTTCTGCCTTGTATCTGGGCAAAACGACGCACTGTCAGACAATCCATGATCGGTCCGACCGATCTTCTTACCCATCGGTTGAACCGATCTTTTAGTTGACCGAAAATAATAATAGTTCAACCAACCAATAACTAAAAGTTTGTTTTTAAGAGGTTTTCCCTTTCTTCTATTTTCCAGTTCATTTCGCCTCTTGAGTTTCTTCAGAATGTTTAGGAGTCATTATTTCACAGAACAATAGTGAGGAGATTCAAACACACTTTAGGAGTTTAAATATTATTTTAAATTCAATATTTTATTTGCATTACATTATTGAATTGATAACTGTGAAACAATTATATGCTATTAATCTAAATGCAATGATGGGTTCCGATGTATGTTTGAATAGAAAGATGTGATTTGAGCCTAAAATGATACTGGGTTTCACTTGCTCATAAGGGGGTTAATAGTCGATTTTGGACACCGAATGTAAATGTGATTATATACACGAGAGTATGGGCCTAGCTGTCTACCCGATTATAGGACTCAGTCATGTGCATGATTTATTAATATTCTTGAATGTGTTTAATATAGGATTGAGCATGTTTTAGGGTTAAACATAAGTCTCCAATATGATGTTAGCTATGTTAACCATGTGGTAATTATGATTGGACTATATACCTGAGTAGAATGCATGACTCCGAAATGATTTGATTGTGTATGCTGCTATTCATCGCATGGATTGGTAGACTGTGTGCAGGCTATGTATCCATTGTTCGTGGGAGTTAAGCCACGTTGGCCACTTATGGATACTTGTGATCCGTTGTCCGCTTATTGTGTTGACCTCTTACGGAAACCTGAGTATTGATCCGTCATCTGTTTGTTGCATTGACCTCTTACAGAAGCTTGAGTACTGATCCATTGTCCGCTTGTTGTGTTGACCTCTTACAGATGTGTGAGTATTGATTAGCTATTTGCTTGTTGCGTTGACCTCCTACCGATGTATATGCATTATCTGTTGTCTGTTGGTTGCGTTGACCTCTTACAAATGCATGTGTACTACTGATCCATTGTCCGTGGGAATTGAGCCACGTTGACCACGTATGGATATTGGTAGGCGCTGTGTGAGTCACATGGAGTGATTATTTGTGACTTATGCTTGAATTGATGGTTGATAATCCATGATGTTATCTGTTGTATGATAGCTATGATATGCATGCTTTAGAAAATAATTGTTGATAAGTTATTGGCATGCTTGATTGATAATATGTTGTTGGATAGAATTAGAGTCCAACGCTCTAATTTTATTTCAGGGACACGAGCACTATGTTTTGAAGAGAATTAGGGTAGAATTAGAGTCCAACTGTCTAATTTTATTTCAGGGACACGAGCACTAACGAATATTTTATTTTAGGGCCTCACTCGCTCACGCTCACATTAAACAAGGGATTTTTTTTTGCAAATGAGATTTTTAACAGTGCTGAATTTTGATTGAGTTCTCTAATTTTTAATCTGTTTATATATAAATATAGTTTGAATTATCTTTTCAAATTAAAATTTTCATGCCTTTAAAAATTAAATAAACACACTTAATAAAAAATGGATTGTACCCCATTTTGTATATATATTTTTTAGCTTCATTTCTTTTATTTATTGACTTCAAATTTTCTCGATGTATAATTTTTATAATTTTAAAAAGATAAATATAAGGCCTAAATAAAATTACATCCAATCAGTATATTTGGATGCAATAATTTTTTTATTATAGATAATAATGATTAATAGTGAATATAATGAAAATAACATTAAAAATAAATAATTTCATTATAAATTAGAGATCTAAAATAAATTATTGATTAAAACTAACTATTTGACAAGCACACAAGGATATAGGGTTTCACCTTCCAACATCTTATTTATATTAAATTAATAAATGACAATTTTTAGGACATAGTTACATATTAATTTGTGTCATAATTTTAAAAATATTAGATACTCTAAAATTTTACTTCTTTATCCTACATTGATTGTAGAAAGTAATTTGATTTGTTTCTTTCCTAAATTTAAAAAGATAAATTAACTGTAACTTGTCACATCGATATAAGTGTGTGAAAAGATATATTTTTTAGTAAATTTAATGTGTTCCATTTAAAAGTGTCTCAACATAGATGTCCATTAGTTGATATTTTTTGAGTTTTCAGATATGTAAACACTACAGTCGGAATATGATTTGATATTTTAAAATATTCGTCCACTCTATGTCAAATTTTGGACCATTGAGTTCATTTTATCGTAAACTAACTTATCATGATAAAGTGAATGGTAAAATAGCTTAGTGGTCAATTCCATACCGAAAGGGATGATGAACATGGTTAGCTCTCTGTATAGAAAATCATTATCTGCAATTCTACGATCAGCCTTTGCAATCGTATTGGTATGTTTGTCTTCTTACTTGGTGCATGAATACATTTCGTAATAGAGGAATATTTGTGAAACTGTGAGATCTGAAAACTTGAATATTTTTGCACTTATTCCAAGCACAAACATCTGATATGGTGGCTCTGTTGTGAACAGGGGATTGTCCAAAAATCTCATTGATTGAATAATATTTATCATTTTTTCATTTTTTCCTCCATCATGTTCCAGTAGTCTTCTCTCTCTCTCTTCTAAGTTTCTAATGCTTCAGAAACATTCAATCACAAAAATAATATAAACAAACAAATTCATTCAAAGATGCTCATCCCATGTTACATGGGAGAACTGTTCTTAAAAGAATTAGAATATTTAGGAAGGCTCTACTTACTATTCTCTCTTGAATGTATAAAGAGATTGAATAATATATTATCCTTTTATGATTTATCTTGAGTGTATGGAGTTTTGGGGTTCTTTATACATGCTTTATACTTGCGTTTTTATGGAGCATTGTGTGTATTGGCTCCACCCGCTTATTCTCTTCATGTTCTTCATGTAGCCTCGTATAACTCTCTTATACTTGGCAACTTTCTCTTTTGTACCCTCTAATTTTAATTAATTAAATTATCTGTCTCCATTTCAAAAAATCAATTTTCGAAGAATTGAATTGGATTGTGAAATCATAAGTTAACGAAAATCATAAGTTTTAAATCATTGAAGAGTAAGATTTTTAAATTCTATAAAATTCATTATTTAACATCGAAGCCTCATGGCATGGACTGGCATGTTATCTTTCATTAGTCCAATTTCAATCTTATATTTTTATCTTGACTTAGGACGAGGATAGGTTAAGGGGTCGTTTGGTTGTGCTGAAATCTGGCGAATTCCATTGAAATTGTACGATGTTTCTGAGAAATACAAAAAGGAGACCATTTGGCTCTCCTTTGACTGTCCATTTTTAAAAGAAATGACAATGGCAAACACTCCTAAGTTTTGATGGGTTTTAGAATTTTCCACCGAAAACCTCTTGACTCGTATATTCATGTATTACTGGGGCGAGCAACACGATCCAACAGTAGTGAGTGCGAGTTGGTCACTCATTCATTTCAAACTAAATCAGAAGGTACGTCTAGTTTATGGTTATAATAAAATGTATATATAATTGTAAACATTTAGGGTTTAGGGTTTAGTAAATTTATATATTCTTTCTATATATATACATTGTAAAATGTATATATTCTTTCTACTGCAAGTAGAAGAAAACACAAAAACCAAGATATATCAAAACTTTTTTTCAATCTCATTGTAAAATATCAAGTTGGCAGATCTGTTTAATGGTACATAGAGCTTTAACAGATGAAATTAGGAAAGTACTTAAGTTATTTTGTCCCTTCTTGAATCTACGATAATTTCTTTTATGGTTCACAGGTGAGGATGATAATGGATAAGTTTGGGATACCTGCTATCAGGAATGCATGGTATGATGCTGATCAAATTGGTGATCATATCTTACATGGTTATACAAAAGTAAGTCATATTTGATAACTGCATCTACTTTTTTATTTTGCATCAGTAAGAGTTCTTGCCAGGCAAGACTGTGATGCATGCTAATGTCATTCTCAAACGCAATTGAGTTGTTCTCTATGCCGCCCTTGAGAGTCAAGGATTGGGATAAAGCTCTCTTAGACTACACACTAGTAATGCTTCCAGATTCTTCATCTGAAACAAAGCCTCCTTTAGCAAGAAGACTCAATGAGATCAGGTGTCCATGTATAATAATGAGACTCATGTTTACTATGCATTGCAATTTGTGGATGTCAGGAGAACTTGCCACCATAATATTTACTCTCTTAGTTTCATCAATAAATATGTACATAGGAATCTAGCGTAGGATAATGTGTATGATTCTGTAAATCCCAAAACGTAGTATTCATGGAAGCGAATAATATTTAGATAAGTTTTAATAAAATTTATTTAAAAATAAAATGCAAAAATATTATAATTTTTTTTTTAAAACTTAACCATAAAACCTTTATTAAAAGGAGATGATTACACCAACTTATCTAGGTCTGGCATCCAAGATGAATGCCGGAAATTAATCATACACCCAAATCAAAAGAAAATACCCTAAACTGCTTCAATATCTCAAAAGCTTCATACCAAGGATAAATCACAATAGAAGTTGTGCATGAATAAGCCATTATTTACTAGGAAGTCTACCACCCCATTTGCCAAACATCTTAAATGAGATATTATGTTGCCCATCTTATTCTAGATTTCCCTTGCTTACAGGCCTTCAAAGGACCCTCTTCCTTCTTGATACCCACTTTAGAGCATTTTCATAGTCACCTTCAATGATTAAATTTTCCTGAAAGTATCCTGTGAAGATCATGAAAGCTTCTAGCATGGATAAAACCTCTGTCCAACTGGATCCATTCCTTCCTACTGGTCTTTGACCAAAAAAAAAACACACACGTTGGAATCATGTTGAATTACCCTGGTTGGACCTGATTTTAAAAATCATTTTATAAAATGCACTCAAAATAATCAAATAATGAAGTTTCCATGTTTAAATTAGATCGCAAAATAAGAAGAGATTTGATAATATTTTTTCATCATGCAAACAATGTCAAGCAAGCATTGGAATAATCATGAAGAATCTGACATATATTAGAAGAATCCATGAAGAATCTTTGACGAGTTCATATGATGTACTCATGTATTTTCCATAATTGAAAGTTTCTCTCCTTTATTGCATAAAAAGGGGGAAAAAAAAAAGCATAGGTATCTCTAGTTGTGAATGTACCCAATGGACAAACCAGAGGTTTAAAATTCGGTATCAGCCAATATTTTTCTCTCTTAATTTTTTCCTTTTTTTTTTCAAAAAAAAATATTAATATCGGCCTTAACAAACAGGCTTCGTCATGTTTTTTATCAAAGAAAAGAACCATCCCAAAATGCAATTTCCAAGGAAAAAAAACAATAAGGCCTCAACAAAAGTGGAAACCAAAACATAACCTTGCCAAAGCAATAGAGCACTCTAATGCAATCAAACTACAGCTTCACCCAGCTACTATTGGAAATATAAGCACAAGGCGAACACCAAAAGAAAATCTTCAGGTCATTCAACGTGAGAGAGAGGACTATGAAAGGACTTAGGACTGAATCAATACGGAAAGATGACAATTGGTTTCCTCAAGTGGGCAATGTCGTGAAGGGCGGAAGAGTATCAAGTAAATGTATTTCATGATTTCAGTTTTTGCAAATTACAAAATCTGAGCTAGCACATTACAAAATCTGAGCTAATAATTTATGCATGAAGATAAACCTCGAAATGCAGCTTTGAGCTTTGTTACAGTTCGATGAATCCACAGAGAGAGGTACTGAAGAAGAAGCAATAAAAAGTAGAGATGCCTGCTGACACAAGAATGGAAAATAGAAGAGAAATGCTACTTGAAAGAGACACCAGTAGAGACTGATGTCACCGAAGAGAGAGAGCATCTGAATCACAGTGAAAGTGTGAAAGGGAGCGAACCCACACGCGCTTACCTTTTTATTTTTTTAATTTTCGTCTTCTACCATTTGTCGATTTTATTCGTTGTTATTATGAGATACAAGATTCATTAGCACCCTCATTATAAAATTATCACACTTTTTTATAAAAATTATTATTGTGATTTTAAATTAACTCGCAAGCGGACGAACCAGTTAATAGTATAGTGTAGGAGTGCGAGGTCGTACCCAAGGGAAATCAACAACATATATGTACGAAATAAAAAATGACACTATTAAAATAAGGTGATTTAATAAAATAATTTTCTAATACATATAGTTATAATCCTAATTTAGCACAATAATTAATTGATTATCTAGTTTTAGTAGTTAACATAAATTTTGATTAAAATAGTAGAGTAAATTTAAATGACCTCATTCAATTTAAAATGTAAATTTAAGAAACAAATAAAATATTTCTAACCTAGTTAAATCGTTTTGAGGATTTTTGAGAAATAATTAAATAAATCAATAATAATAATAAATTATTTACATATTTTACAATGGAATCGAGACAAGTATCGAAGGCGGCATGTTATCCTATTTAAAAATAAAATCATGGCCTAGACTATGAAATATTCTAGAATTATAAAATATAATTCAAGTTTATTACCTATTAAAATTCTAATTAGAATATTTACGTCGTCCATTAAATCAGAATTTTTCAATTCAAGCCTTAGGCTTGAGTGGGGTTTAAATTTGTATTTCCCAAATCTAAAACAAATTGTTCTTGATAAGAACCTTAGACTGGAAAAATGGTCAAGTCCCACTGATCCTAACAGGGGTTCTACTTTCCTTGAAAAAATTCTAAAAATAATTTGTTTCATAATGTTCATAAAAAGAATTAAAATAAAATAAAAAACCATCACTATTAAATATTTAATAATTGAGAACACCATAAATCTAAATAACCTGCCATGAATTTCATTTAAAAATTGGAACATAATGAAATACAATCCTTTGGACATCATTACATAAAAATAAAAATTAATAACTTACAAGAAATTAAATATTTTTCTCTGTCCTTAGCTGTCCAACTTCAGTCCCTTCAATGTCTTGCCCGGTTCAACCTTCAATGGATCCAAAGCCATCAATTTATAGGAGTCAGAAGAGATGAGATAAGAGACCCTTCAAATTCAGCCAAAATAAGGGACTCATTCAAATTCAACTGATTTTATCCCTTTTTTCTCTCTGTTGAGATAGGCTAACACCATCTTATCTCTGATATTCCTTTATCCTTATCTTCTCTATCTTTTTCTATTGTTGCTGAGTTTCAAAAACTGGATAGTAAGATGGGTTGCTCGGCCATCCTCTTTCTTATCTCTTCCTGTCATCTCGATCGGCAAAATCAATTTCTTCTACCTTATCTCTTCTTCAAACGAAATTTATTGGTCTCACTTGGTATTTTGGACTTAGATCCCATACTTGGACTTTTATCTAGCCCGGAGTACTAGTGGACTTTGGCATATATGCTTGAGACTCGAACAGTGGGTCCATTTGTGTATTTATAAATTTCTACCACCTCTACAATATAACACAGTCTAAAAAATATTATTATAATTCAAACTCTCATATCCGGATCTGAATTATAATAATTTACAATAATTCCAAATCAAATTAGGTGGTAAAAATTATAAACTTTCAAAAAATAGGATTATGGCCCACTTTTCTCCATTTTAATTCTTTTTTCTTGTATTCTCACAAATACACTGCAAAACTTGAAAACTCCATTAAACGCATCTAATATTCACAAATCAAAGGCTAATTAATCCAAAATTAAAGGGTAAAATGGTAATTTTCAGTGCTCAACAATTATTTAAGCACTTATTATTATAGTATAAAAATTGTGAATCCAAGTCTCAAATATGTTAAAAATAATTCAACTTGTAAAAAATAAATTGTCAAATCTAAAGATAAATATTGATTTAATGAAATAAATGTCTAAAAATATGAAGATGAATTATTTAATAGGATCTATGGTATGTATTATTAACATAGTTCAAGTGGGTGAATTATATTTAATTTTATTTTTAACATAATATTCTTTTACATTTTCAACCTAGTGAAAATATAATATGAAACTAACACTTGATTTAGATTTAAAGGATATAGTAGTATTTAGAATAATTTTAATCCATGGTCAAGTAAATTTCATATGACACCCATGCACTCGTAAAGATACAACAAAAGAGTGTTTCATAGATTTCAGATTTATTTAATATTCTAAATCTTAAGAGCAGATTCAGCCCAACGGTGACGACAAAGCTAATATCAGAGTCATCGTCTAAATTTCTGAAATTAAAGTTTAAGTAAAATTATTCTAATGTATTTTTATTTTTAAAGTTTACTCATGAAAATTTAAAATCTGATCAAAAGTGATGGTTAGTCACTCAATTCAAATGTTTTAAAACTAATATTCATTTCACTATTGACATTAAATTTTAATCTTAATTATAAAATATTCAAGATATCCAAGATAAGATTTTGAATAGATAAGGCCCACTGGCCAATATAATATATTTAATAAAAATATTTTTTCTATTATTTTATTAAAATAGCATTACTTCACCATTTTCCTCCCGGTGGAGTTTTGTTCGTCTACATGTTTAACAGGACTTTCTTAGTGACCGTTGGGTTGTTCTCGAAGTTTCCCAAGCTGTTGCCCAAAAGCTACCCTAAAACGAAATGGATTTTAGTAAAGCATTGAGTTAGGTTTGGGTACTGTTTTTTAATGGTATTAGGTAGGGTAACTTTTGCTGTAAAAGGGGATCGGGCCATCTGAGAAAGTGAATCTAAGAAGCTAACATGGTTTGGTGAGGTTGGGACAAAAATTATGGGGTAATGAGAAATCTGTCACAAGGAGGCTACTGTACCCATCACTATATTTATTGAGTAGTTGGATTATTATCATTTTGTATGGGAGGTCTTGCCTTCAAACCCTTGATGCGCTTTTAATCTATAGTCTTTGTGAGTCTTGTGATGGATCCAAGATTTTACATATGATTTTACTTATGAAATAGAGTCGGTGAGTTTTCATGTACTAAAAAAAAAATGTAATCTCAACTTTTAAGGATTGCAAAGATCCACAAGGGCTAAATCATCTCCACCCTTTAAAATGAAGAATGTGACAGACATTTTCTTGATAGAGTCATTATGTTGGCTACATTTAGATATTTTTTGAAGTTTGATAATTTCACTAAATCACAGTTATCTCTTCATTGTGTAAGATATACAAGCATAATAGCTTAAGAGAGTAAAAGAAGTATCTTTAATTTTTTGAAAAAGGAAAAATTATTTACAAAGTTAGGCTTGATTGATCAAGATGGACACAAGTTTGTTTTCATTATCTAAGTGGAACACGAATTTTTACACAATCAAATCACATTGGGAATGATTTTTGTTCCTAATTATAAGACTGGCCCCAACACAACACAACACAACACAAAGATGAATATAATATCTTTATCAATATAACTTATAATATAATCTAATCTTGTAAATAAAAAGGTGATTTGATTGATCAAAAGAATATGATTTTTGATGGACCACATATTCAATAAAAAATCCTTCTAATGAACTCATCGCCATCTTATTAAGTAAGTTCTATATTTAAATATAGAGAGTAACATGAAACACACACCAATGTATAAAAAATGACAATTTCTCTTAAAGTAAATACTTTGGATCAAATATGAAGGCACCGAACTCCCATTTAGTCTATAAAACAATGAGATTGGTTTCTAGCTCTATCTGCACTCTAGTACCCCTTTATCTATTAATATCTATGAGCTATTTTAAAAAAAAGCAGGGAAATTTTACTTTCAATATCAAATCAGAAATAAATTTATAGTTTTAAAAAGTATTTATAAAAAACTATTCACATTTTGCAACTCTCGTCTTCGTAATGTTTAAATGAATGAAGTAAATTTTCAACATCTTTTCTAATGATCAGTCTCTTGCATTTCGTACGCAACCCCAAAGAAGTCCTCCCTAACAGAAACACCACCAATCGTTGATAGTAGGTATTGCTGTGGAATAAAACATGAGAACGTAAACTAAATTCATCATCTAGAAGCTACTAAATCAATGGCAGTCCATGCTTCCAGAGAGAGTTGGGCAACCATTGATGAATTATGAAAATCTCAAAATTTAAGAATGTTTTAGGAGAATTTTCACCATTACCATTGATGATCTACTGTATGGAGTTGGTGCAGAATTATCATTCTTTATAGAAACCCAATACAAATCCGACTTATTTATTAATTGTGTTTGTTTTTAGTCGACTAGTTATTTAAATAGCTCAAGACACTCAATGTAAATCTTATTTTTATAAGTTAAAGTATGAACAGTACAGAGCATTTTATGTCCACATGGTAATCTTAAATACTGATGCTAGTAATCTATAGTTCCAATGCATATAACAAATATTTTAAAATGCATGTCTTAATCATTAAATCCTCCATAAAATATGACAAACAGTGAAGGATAATTCAGAACAAATAGGGTTCCTCTGATTAAAAGTGAAACCCACATGTATAATTCATTCTAGTTTATTGCATTTAAATTTTTAAAGTTTAAAATGATCTAATAGAGATGATATTTTAAGTATCTCCATTCTCATGTTATTTTTTACATATTCCACCAAAGCTATTGGCTCAATTGAAAATTACTTAAAAAAAATGTTTTCTAATTTTTTGATAAAATTAATTATAATAACTTCTCATGTGAATAGGCCAAGTAATACTATTACACTTCAAGGGTAATATTGAAAATTGCTTAGCAAAAATATTTGTAATTTTAATAAATTAATTATAATAAACTTCTTATGTGAATAGACCAAGTAATACTATTTCACTTCAAGGGTAATACTTTGATTGATAAATAAACCAAATAATGGTGTATAAGAAGACGGACAACCTTTTGCTCTTTTGCAGTAGAGAAAAAAATAGACTTACTAGGAAAATTCATTTTTGTCCAATTGTTGTTGTAGGATTCCACACTTCATCCATCATCCATTTTACTCAAATTTTTATTACTTAAGTTTTACGACTATTTAAACATAATTTGATTAATCAATAAAGTAATTTTTCATAGGTCGCAAACCATTTTCATTAGATTCATCACCTCCAATGATGGATTCCACCCCTAAATGTGCACTAAGTGCTAATGCAAGGAGGTGCAAGGGTGATTATTTCACATTTTTAAAAAAAATCGTACAAGCTGTGGAAACTTTCACTGATATCTCATTATTTCTCAATTTAATTTACGGTAAAAAACATCGCAAATTATCATAGTTTTCACATGGGTCGTATACATATATGCATTATTGTTGAACACAATTTGAGTCTAGAAATAGAATATTATGTGAAATATATTGACTCACCCAAAGAAAGAGTTTCTTCTGAATTAGTCACACATCCAAATTAATTTATTTAAATTATCTAACCATCCGATCGAAAGAGTAAATTGAAACTCCAATTTCATTCAGATCACAAAACAGCAACGAACTCATGCTTTCTCAGACAACTAGTTCCTTCAATCCATGACCACCTATTCCCCTGCTTCTTTTCTCAAAATTCACGTGTTTATTTTATTTTTTAATAACTAAATAGATGTTAGATTTGACCTAGCATTAGATCCATCGAGAAAAATGGTTCAAGATCCTTGGCACTAGCTCCCCCAATGTGGAACCTTCACTATCAGAGTACAGGCAACAAATAGTACGGCCAATATGATGGACTCAGCCTCATAAACCGCCCTACCATAGTTCTTGGTGGATAACTTCCAATTTTGGTTTAATAGTACATCCCAATAGGGGACACCATACTTGTTCAATTTATCCCGTTCAACTTGGATGCCATGGGCGGGCCTAGGAAGTTTTGGCATGAGCAGGAGGAATTCGTAGATTCTCTAGACGTAGAGCTTTGAATAGGCACAACATAATTGTTGGTCAAACCTGTCCATCACAGCATATTTATGGCCCAAAATCACTATGGTTGATTATCATAGAGATCGAATCAAGGGCTGGTAAAAGAGCAAACCGGATTGCACACCGCCTCACCCTCACCCCCTAAACATGCATAAAGATGCTCAAGTTCATCTTACAAGCTGTTTGGGCCCTAAAATCATATGATTCACCATGATAGCGGATTCCCAAATTAAGAAAACACCACATCAGGATATAGGTGGAATGAATTTGGATAATTTCTCTATTTAATTTAGCTTCCAAGTGAAAGATTTACATTTCTATCTCCTTATGCTCAAATGAGAATTCCACATTTGGTGACAGACCAATAACATACATTCTCTAGGGCATATATAACATGTACCTGACATCTAGACGCTCTGGCTTTTGCACGTTACAATGAATTTCAATTAAGAAACATAACATGCTAGCTAAACATGCAGTTGGGAGTGGCGATGATGATGGTGATTATGATACTAATTGAACAAATGGACAAAATTTCCCTTAACTATGAGTAATGGGTGGTGAAGAAGATTACAAAAAGGATATGGTTAACAGAGGGAGGAGTTTAGGCACCTTTCTGTGGAAGTGTTTCAAATGCAGAGACTGTATTTTCGTACTTGACTCGATGAAGAGGAGCACCACTTTGCTTGATTGCACAGGCTACTTTGTCTTCGAGCGGGCAACGTGCTCTCAACATTGAGAACACATGATTGTTGAGCCTTCTTGCTTCTTCATAGCTTCAAGCAGATTTTCCCATCCCTTCATACATCAAAAAATGTTATCAGAAACAATTATAAAACATACATATGCTGACAGAGGTGGAATGGAGAATTGTGGAGTAGCAAATTCCAAGTGAAGTGAATGTCTTAAGA